>CABHPP010121139.1:0-26112 GCA_902168425.1 Peromyscus attwateri | reverse complement strand
TGTGTGTGTGTGTGTGTGTGTGTGTGTGTGTGTGTGTATGTGTATGTATGTGTCTGTCAATGTCTCTGTGTATTAATCAGCATATATTTTACCCCTCTCTTAAATAAAGCTATATAATGTCTCCCTTCAATTGAGAGTAACAGGAGATAACCCTACCCCACTCACCCCAGGACTCCACTCAGGGTCCCCAAAGTATACAGATTTAAGCAAAGCCCTCACGGGTACTCCATACTGGAAAGCCTCCAGTCTGTCTCCTTGATGGGAAGCCTTAAGAGGAAAGGGTCTAGCGGAGAGCCAGGGTGATGAATAGAATTCTAGAACTCTGGTCTCTGTCCCCTCCATCCCAGAAAGGAAAACACAGCTCTCCCCTAAGTACCCTGTAGGATTCTCAGCCGGCTCACCAAAGCCAAGCATTCCTATAGCTTCCATGTTTGCTGCACAACAGAGGGAGAAATGTGGAGGAGGGCAGCTCTCTGACCTTGCAGGCAGGACTGTGCCACAGTCTGGGCTGCAGACCCAGGGATGCTTGCTGTCTCGGGATTCTCAGAACTGATCTAGTCTCTGGGACTGATCGTTACACGCCAAATTCCCTAGGAGCAGATCCGCCATCCGTTTATTCCACAGGAAGAGAGAATGCTTTTACACAGCAGTGAAACCATCCCTCTGCGTCAGCCCTTGGAGTACTGAGAACCACATAGTGGTGTCATTTTACAGAGTTGTAAACACACGACCTGGGGGTTAACTCAAGTGCTCTCATTTGAAAGTCTATATTCATTGTTTTCTTAAAAATTTACTTTTATTTTTAATTATATGGATATCTGACCGAGTGGGAAGGGTAAGTGCACATGAGAGCAGGTGCCTTCCGAGACCAGAACAGGACACTGGATCCTCTGGAACTAGAGTTACAGGTGGTTGTGAGTGGCCTGATTTGGGTGCTAGGAACTGAACTCTAGCCTTCCGGAAGAGCAGTAAGTGCTCTTAGCTGAGTCATCTCTCCAGACCTCCAATCCATGTTCTCAACCGCAGCTATTAGAGACTGAACAGGGCTCCTGTGCTTCACGTTCATGGGCCAGAGTCTTCCTCTAAAAGTGACGTCTAGCCAGGGACCCAGCCATCAGGAGTAAATGGTGAGACCACAGCCAACGGAGAGGCAGAGCAGAGAGCAGGACAGAAGAGAAAGTGTTCCAGGCAAAGTCAGAGACACCAGAAGCAAGGAGAGGAGGTTTCAGAGTCCCTCCCAGGGTGACTCGGCTCTTTCGCTCTCCAACTTCCTGGGAATGATTCATCTGAAATTTTCCTCCCACTGGATACCTGAGCCGCTTAGGATACTGGGCAGCAGACCAAAGGGCTGGGCATGAAGGGCGTTCCCTTAGGTTAAGGCTCTAATAGGGGGTTAGCAATCACGTCTGACGCATGTATATGTATGTGTTTTAGGCATACCATGCTTTTAGGGTTGTTGTTTTTTTTTTTTTTTAATTAGTTGACAACTTTTTGGTTATTGATTTTGTTTTTTAAGACATGGTCTCACCTAGCCCAGACTGGCCTTGAACTTGCTATGTAGTCAAAGGTGATCTTGAACTCCTGGTCCCCCTGCATTCGCCTCCCACATAATGGGAGCACAGCTTGAAGGTTTTTAACATCCTGCTTTATGTGCTACTGAGGACCAAACCCAAGGCTTTGGGCATTTCTAGCAAATACTCTACAACTGAGCTACATCCCAGCACCAATTGGTTTTTCTTTCTTCTTTCTTCTTTTTCTCCTCTGGGGGTTGGAGGAGGGGTCATACTCACTATATAGATCAAGCTGGTCTCAAACTCACAGAGATCTGCCTGCCTCTGCCTCCTGAATGCTGGGGTCAAAGGCATGCACCACCATACCTGGCAAATTTTGTTTTTAATAAAGGTTTACAGCTTGCATAAAAAGAATCTCTAGGGGCTGGAGAGATGGCTCAGTGGTTAAGAGCACTGGCTGCTCTTCCAGAGGACCCAGGTTCAATTCCCAGCAACCACATGGCGGCTCACAACTGTAACTACAGTTCCAGGGGATCTGACACCTTCACACCAATGCACATAAAATAAAGTTTTTTTTTTTTAAAAAAAAATATTCTTATAGTTATGTAGCTTGGTCTGTCAGAGGGGCCCCTGGCAGTGGGATCAGAATCCATCCCTGGTGCATGAGCTGGCTTTTTGGAGCCCATTACCTATGGTGGGATGTGTTGCTGGGGGAGGGTCTTGATCCTGCCTCAACTGAATGTACCAGGCTTTGCTAACTCCCCACAGCAGGCCTTACCCTTTCAGAGAAGGGGATAGGGGAGTGGGGGAGGGGAGGGCTGGGGGGAGGGGGAGGAGGGATGAGAGGAGGATCTGTGATTGGTATGTAAAATGAATTTTAAAAATTTCTTAAATTGAAAAAAAAGTCTCTATATTAGTAACTAGCTGGGTTTTACACTGAAAATACTTAGACTAATGTCACTTAGAATTCATGTCAAACATCTACCATACCCCATAAAAGCCAACCTGGCCCTTCATTTATCTTCCACAGAATAATTGTGACAAATGTCACAGCCATGTCCAGCCAGATATTAGAAGGCCAGAATTAGTTCTACCGCATTAAAACATGATTTGTGACCATGCCATTTTGTCCTTGTAAGCACTTTAAACCTTGAACAAAACAGTATGTGTGTCAAGAACAGATAAAACACAATGTGTGTCTAAAACTGAAGTCTTCCTGACTTTCCCTAGAGCTGCTCTGCACCCCAAACACCCCTTTCTAACTTTTACACCATTCTTTTTTGCAGACTCGCAGAACAGAAATCTTGGGAGGAAGGTTGACTTGCGGACTTCCTGCCCATTGGCCTAGGCAACCCAGCTCCCACCCTTACAGCGCTACTTTCTGCCTAGAGTTCCCACTGCAGTCCATAGCCCTAAGCACTTACCGTTTCCTCTCTGCTAAACTGCTTGATAAACACCTCCTACAGCTTCTCCTCTAGTCAGATACAGCAACACTGGTCTTTCTGACATAATCCCCATAACTTCATTTTGTGTTGTTCTTAATCCCAGGATGATGGCTCACTGTTGGCCTCTAAGGAACCAGTGTGTTCCCCTCCTGGCTTTCAAGCTCCTCTGACTTGGCTATAAGCAGCTTTTTCAGGCTGACCCCCTACAGTTCCACAGGGCCCTGCCCTTCACTGTCACCCCCAGAAAACCTCCTGCCTTGGATCATATCCTTCCCATCCTCCCAGGGAAAGTTCAAGTGCAATTTTCACAGAGGATCCTTCTTACCTAGTCCAATCTACTCCTATATCCCCTCTCCTAACACCCAATACATGCCCAGTGTGTTCTAAATGTAACTGTAATTCATACATAAGAAATGCCAGGGCAGGGGCTGGAGAGAAAGTTCAGTGGTTAAAAGCACTGGCTGCTCTCTCAAGGGCTTGGGTTTGGTTCCTAGCACCCATATCTGACAGCTTATCACCTTTAACTCCATTTCTTGGAGATATGATACCCTCTTCTGGTCTCTTCAGGCACCAGGCACAAACAGACATGCAGACAAAACACTACACATGTAAGTCTTTTTTAGAAGTGTAAAAA
Source organism: Peromyscus attwateri (assembly GCA_902168425.1). NCBI lineage: Eukaryota > Metazoa > Chordata > Mammalia > Rodentia > Cricetidae > Peromyscus > Peromyscus attwateri. Next base: position 22,522 of record CABHPP010121139.1, on the reverse strand, counting down.
ACAAACAAAAATAATTGCTGTGGATTAATCCTTTTGTACACTATGAAGATTTGTCACTTGGATTGTTTTAATAAAAAGCTAAATGGCCACGAGCTAGGCAGGAGGTATAAGCAGGATAGCAAGATACAAGAGAAGGCAGGGAAGAAGGAAGGCAGAGTCACCAGACAGAGAGGAAGCAGCATGGGCAGTACAGAGCAAAGGTTATAAAGTCAAGAGACAGAAAGTAGATTGATAAAAATGGGTTAATTTAAGTTGTAAGAGCTAGTTAGTAACAAGCCTAAGCTCTTGGCTGAGCTTTTATAATTAATAATAAGTCTCCATATTGTGAAATGCTATGGAATAATCTTTTTGTACACTGTGAAGATGTGCTGCTCTCATTGGTCTAGTAAAGAGTTAACTGGCCAACAGCTAGGCAGGAAGAGGTGAGGTAGGAGAGCCAGACTGAGAAAATGCTAGGAAAAAGAAGGGCAGAGTTGCCAGCCAGACACAGAGGAAACAAGATGTGTAGAAGACGAGGTAATAAGCCATGAGCCACTTGGCAGCACGTAAATTAATAAATATGGTTTAATTTTTGTTTGTTTTTTGTTTTTGTTTTTTGCTGTTGTTGTTTTTGGCTTTTGGTGTTTTGTTTTGTTTTGTTTTGTTTTGTTTTGGAGACAGGGTTTCTCTGTGTAGCTTTGGAGCCTGTCCTGGAACTTGCTCTTTAGACCAGGCTGGCCTCAAACTCACAGAGATCTGCCTGCCTCTGCCTCCCGAGTACTGGGATTAAAGGTGTGTGCCACCACCACCCAGCCAATATGGGTTAAATTGTAAGAGCTACTTAGTAACAAGCTTAAGCTATTGGCTGAGCATTTATAATTTAATAATACGTCTCTATGTGGTTATTTGGGAGTTGGCAGGCAGGACAAAATATTCTCCTGACAAACAATTGTCAAAGTGGATCTGTCTTTGACCACCTACTAATACCACACATGGCTCTGCGTGTGCATGCATGAGCACAAACACACACACACACACACACACACACACACACACACACACACCAATCCCCAGCTGTAGGTTTCATGAGAAAACCTATCTGTTTTAGTTTTGTTTGAGTACATTTATTTCCATCCTAGGATCCAGAGGACTCAGGTTGTTCTGGCGATCATGGTCCCACCCTAAGGCCCCATGTCTAGTCAGCATGTCCACTTTCAAGCCAAGCTAGGATGAAGGAAGTCTCTTGTAAAACAGCCACTCTCAAGGTTCTAACACCCTGCATCCTCTGGTCAGATAGCCCAGAACTTTCATGGGAAGTATCTGGTCCTTGACATTGGCAAAAGCCTGGCACAGCCATCTGTCTCATGGCATTCTCTTTGGGAAAGTTCCCATCCAGCCTTCCCACTCCTCCCTGCTCCATCACTCTCCTAGAACCCCTCTGATCATCAGTCAGCTCCTGAGTGAACTGTGTGGTCCATATCTGCAATGCAGCAGCCTCTGAGCCTGCGTGATATTCTGAAGCAGGAACATGTATGGTTAAACCTCGGAGTCAGCCAGACTCATCTCTCCCTGCACTTCCACTCCACCCTTGTGACTCAATGAGTGATTAAACCACCCCAGGCCTCAGTTTACTCATCTGGAAAAGTCTCACCAGAACAGCATGAGGACTAACTCAGGTCCTAACAGTACTAGACCTGCCAGCACTGGCTTCCAACTACTATTCCAGTACTATTCCAAGTACTCCACACACATAATCCATGTATAATTCAGAGATGCTATGGATTTAGGAAGCAGATAAATCTGTGTTTTATAACACCAGTGGGCATGGAGCTAATAAGAATAAGGGGAAAGAGGCAAACACCAATTTTTTGGCTCAGAGTCCTTAACCTTCTCACTCGCCCTAAGGTTCTTCAATCACACGTCCAATAAATGCCTGCCATTACTGTTAGTGAGATTAGTAGAATCTTAGTGTGTTTGCCTCTTTATGCAAATGTAAACTCTTGAGGAGAGCAAATCATGACACACACACTCCACTAAGGCCCTGGTCACTGCCCACCTCCTCACTAAGGCCCTGGACACTGTCCACCCCCTTCTCACTAAGACCCTGGTCACTGTCCACCTCCTCACTAAGGCCCTGGACACTGTCCACCCCCTTCTCACTAAGACCCTGGACACTATCCACCTCCTCACTAAGACCCTGGTCACTGTCCACCCCCTCCTCACTAAGGCCCTGGACACTATCCACCTCCTTACTAAGACCCCAGACACTGTCCACCCCCTTCTCACTAATACCCTGGTCACTGTCCACCTCCTCACTAAGACCCTGGTCACTGTCCACCCCCTCCTCACTAAGGCCCTGGACACTGCCCACCTTCTCACTAAGACCCTGGACACTGTCCACCCCCTCCTCACTAAGGCCCTGGACACTGCCCACCCCCTTTTCACTAAGGCCCTGGGCACTGTCCACCCCCTTCTCACTAAGACCCTGGGCAAACAGCTTTAAGTTTAGGATGACTATAGGGAGCAAATGATTTCTTGCTTAGAAAGTACTTACAGAAGATTGGAGAGATGGCTCAGTGAATAAGAGCACTTACTAACTGAGTGTGAAGACTTCAGTTCAAATCCCCAGCACCTACATAAGAGAGCCAGGCATGGGACTGGAGAGATGGCTCAGCCGTTAAAGGCTAGGCTCGTAAACAAAAACATAAGAAAGCCAGGCATGGCTGCACACACCTCAAACCCCAGGGTTGGGGGAGGGTTGGGGAGCAGAGTCAGGCAGAACCTAGGAGCTCACGGGCCAGCTAGCCTCACTGAAACTGAGCTTTGAGTTCAGTGAGAGACCCTGTCCCAAGGTAATGAGACAGAGAGGACAGGAGAACATACCCGCTGTCCTCTGGTCTCCACATGTAAGCCACACTAGCATGCATCTCCTTCCCACACATGTATTACACCCCACACACACATACTAACATGTGTCTCCTTCCCACACATGTATTACACCCCTACACACACACACTACCATGCATCTCCTTCCCACACATGTATTACACCCCCCACACACACACTAACACGGGTCTCCTTCCCACACATGTATTACACCCCCCCACACACACTAACACACATCTCCTTCCCACACATGTATTACAACCCCCCCCAACACTAACATGCATCTCCTTCCCACACATGTATTACACCCACACACACACACTAACATGCATCTCCTTCCCACACATGTATTACACACACACACTAACATGCATCTCCTTCCCACACATGTATTACACCCCCCCCACACACTAACATGCATCTCCTTCCCACACATGTATTACACCCACCCACACACACACACACACACACACACACACACACACACACACACAGAGAGAGAGAGAGAGAAAACTCTTACAAATGTGAATGGCAGCGACCACCATGATATATAGCTGTTTTCCACCATATGATCTGAGGTGAGACAGTGGCAGCTTTCGACAAATGTCTGCTCATCACCAACTCGCCTGTCCCTGTGTCCTGTACGTTTCTCTCATTGCTAAAATTACTCCTTTCAGAAAAGGCTATACCTCTGCAAAGAGCTGAAGGTTCCTTGTCTGAAATGCTTAGAGTCAGAAGTGCTTTGGTTATCAGCCTTTCAGATCTGGGGACATCCCTGTGTATGATGAGACACCCTGGGACAGGGGTCAAGACTGCACGTGAACGTCATTTGCATTTCATACACCCCGAACTTACAGCCTGAAGGCCACTGTAAACAGCATTTTTAATGTACCTGCTGTGGTCCGTCATGTCGGGTCAGCTATGGACTTTTCCATTTCTAGTCAAGACCAATGTTCAAAAACTTTCAGTTGGGGAATATTTCTGATTTTAGATTTTTTTCAGTGAGGGATGCTTAACCTGTGACAACAGCAGCTGTAACTGAAGACTCTATGTATCAAGGACTGCTGTACACTTTTTAAGTGTATTTAGTCTTCACAGCAGATTAATGAGGAAAACTCTGTGGACGGCTTCACTTTTTGTATGGGAAACCAAGGCCCCAAAAGACTGAGAAATGTACCTGTTATCACACACCCGGCAGAGCAGCATACTTCAGTATTGCATTTCATCTCTTGTAATTCACTTCATATTCTCCAGGGTGAGGTATGTGTGGTGGCCCACACCTGTAACACCAGCACTTGAGATGCAGGAGCCCGATAATTGCCTCTGCAAAGTGGAAGCCAGCCTGGCCTCCAGAGTGAGACCCTAAGAAGGAAGAAAGGAGGGAGGAGAAGCAGGGGAGAAGTCTTTTTTTTTTTTAATGTTTGAAATGGTTAAGAAGTTGTGTATCACTGAAGAACCACAGCTTCCCTCCAAAGGTGCTACAAGGCAGCGTTTGAAAAGAGCCCTTAGCAAGCTGACTCAGGACAATGACGTCCCCAGCTGTGTGTGACTCAAAGGACTAACCACACTCTTCGCATACTTAACATCCTATTCTGATGGGTACACATCACAGAAAGGAAGCCTCTAAAAGCAGACATAGCAGACCTGCTACAAAAATCTAAATACCCCCCAAAATCTAACCCGCAAATATCTTAAGAGGAAACCATTTCCTTTCAACCCCCTTTCTGACTTGGTGAACATGGGTCTCCTTCTGGGAGCCTCCTTGCAGAAAAGGTAAAAGTCACATACTGGGCAGATTCTCCAGGAAAAATGAGTTGAGACTCATTTAAACAAAAACGGAGCCAAAGCTACATGGACATTTTCCCTACAGTTCAAAGGTCTCCTGGGGGAAGAACTGGTTAGTCTGGTCTGGTTTCAAGAGTCTTCTCAATGGTAAAGTGGATTTCCACAGCCTGGGACAGTCTGGGTTTGCAATGAACAGGGCTGAGTTCATTGTGAAAGTTATGTCCCTTTGCACTGGCACAAGGAGAAAGGAAAAGAGCCAAGCCCTAAAAAATACCTCTAGAGACATTCCAGCCAACACTTGATAGGGGCTGGAAGGCTGCCATGATAAGGACTGGAGAAAGAAAAACTGGATCAGACAGCAGCTCGGCAGGAGAAACCATGTCAGGTATAGGGAAAGCTGCACCTCACATTTCCAACAAGGAAACCCTCTAACCCAGAAGCTGTAAGTGCTGTGGTTTTGCATGACTCACTGTGAGAAACAGATACGTGATCGTGTTTAATGAATACTATAAATATATACAAACATGCATAACTGAAACAGACATGTGTTTGTAACAAATGAAACATTCCCTGGGGCTGGGGATGTACCTCAGTTGGAAGAGTGTTTGCCTTGTATTCATGAGGCACTGTGTTCAGTGAAGAAACAGAGTGTGTTAGTACTCGGCTGTGACTCCGGCCTTGGGAGGTAGAGGAGGATTAGAAGTTCAAGGTCATTGTGGTGGTTTGAATGAGAATGGCCCCGTAGGATCATAGATTTGGATGCTTAGTCATCAGTGAGTGACACTACTTAGAAGGCAAACTTAGATTAGGAAGAGTGTCCTTATAGGTGTGGCCTTGTTGGAGGAAGTGTGTCACTGGGGGTGGGCTTCAAGATTTCAAGAGCCCAAGACCAGTGGCTCTCTCTCTTCCCGCTGCCCGTGGATCCTGATGTAGAACTCTCAGCTCCTTCTCCAGCACCATGTCTGCACTTGAGCTGCCATGCTCCACACCATGATGATAATGGACTGAACCTTTGAACTGTAAGCCAGCCCCAATTAAATGCTTTCCTTTATATAAGAGTTGATGTGGTCATAGTGTTTCTTCACATCTATAAAACAGTGACTAGGCCAGTCATTATCAACCACATAGCAAGTCTGAGGGCATCCTGGGCTACATGAGACCCTATAGCAAACAGAATAAAACAGAACAACCCAGTATACTCCATTCTATGTATGAGGTACTACGATACTTCCAACTCTGTTCTATTTTGTGTTCTATGCACTGTGGCTGGTCCCACTAGTTGCAAAACAGTGACTGGATGGCTGACCAGCACAAAAGATCCCAAGTGGCCTTTACTCCTCTCTCAGCCCCAAGGCCAACTCAGGAAAACCCAATGGCTCTGCTCTTAGAAAGAATGAGAAGGACACCTACGAGGCAGTCTCTCCCATCTGGCCGTTCCTCACTATGCAGTTCCTCTTCCCTCTGCTGCTTAAGTGCTAGTGTCTCCCATGAAGCTCTGATTTCTGTCCTTTGTCTTCACTCTGAATCAATAGATTTGTTCTTAGAGCATTACAGCTCAGTCATTCATAAAACCCTTCTAGGCTTCAGTTCTCAATGCCCACCAGCCTCACACATTTCCAACTACACTGTCTCATGGATTTCAAACACATTGGATCCCAAATTGTACTTCTCATTCCTCTTCCCTGTCTCCTTCCTAAATCTTCCCACTTTCCTCATCTCAAAGAGTCCACCAACCAAGCCACAAATCTGTGGGTCATTATTTGCCATGTCTCATTTCTTTACTTCTGCATTCAATGGCTTTGCAATCCAACCTTCTTAATGTTCAGGAAGAATAATAAACATTCAACAGTCAACTCTTTAAATAAAAGTTCTATCTTGGGCTGGGGAGGTAGCTCAGTTGTAGGGTACTTATCTAGCATGCTCTGGGATTAATCCCAAGTACTTCAGAATGGAGGGTAACCCACTCTAACAATCTTAAGCAGTCAAGCTGATGCCCTATGGTAGGGCTAGGAAGAGATTCATGTCCACAAATGGTTACTGCACACTCTTATCTGTTCCAAGCCATTTTTCCTCTCCACATCTGCTGGACCAGCCTTAATTCAAGACTCTGTCTTCAACCACAGATAACACAACATGGTCTTTCTGATTTTCTGACTTCAACATCAAATCCCATCTGTTCATCTGATACAGTATCCAAATATCATTCTGAAATCGAGAGCTCACCATGCTGCTGCCTCCTAAACCCCATCCTTGGCCTTCCACGGACCACTCTTTGTCTTCACAAATAGGGCTTTTGATCACTTGGGCCCTCCTGACTCCTGGCTTTTATGCCTTACAACACCTCCACCCAACACTTCTATTTCCAACACACTGATGTATGCAACATTCTCAAATATACAATGGCATTCCATACTGAGCTTATCTGTTCCGTTCCCTAGGACACCATTCTCCAGTATGTGCATGGAGCAAGCAGCTGCTCACCTCTCAGATGCAGCTCAAAGCCCTTCCCTCAGAAGCTTTTCCTGGGCTGGAAATACAACTGAGAGAGAGAACAATTGCCTCGAGTGAGCAAGGCCCCATATTCAATCTCAGTACACACCTCCCTCCCAGAGCTTTTCCTAGACACCTTACTCCCAATTTTTATACTTCTAGTGCATTTAGCACTTCAATATCCATTGGTCAATTGATTTATTTTCATATTCATCTCATCTCACTAGATAGGAGCTTACAGACCTGAATCTTAGCATATGAGAGCACATGGCACAGAGATGGTACACAATAAATGGTCAATATCATTATCTAGTACCCTAAGACCAGCACACACAAGTGTCTCAGTAAGTGCCTGTTGAAAGAAATGTACCAGTATGTTCTTGTCATCTATCAAGACCAGATAAGTGCTAAAATATTAGTACATTCTAGATTGTTAGAGAATCCAAGATCTTCAGCTACAGTCCAAGAACAGGAAATGGAATGTTGTTTTTCCTTCAGCCCTATGGTGGTTTAAATAAGAATGACCCCCATAGGTTCATACATTTAAATGCTTAGGGAGTGGCACTATTTGAAAGGGTTAGGTGTGGCCTTGTTGAAGGAGGTGTTTCACTGGGGGTATGCTCCGAGGTTTCAAAAGCCCAAGCTAGGCCCAGTGACTCTCTCTTCCTGCTGCCTGTGGATCCGGACGTAGAACTCTCAGCTACTCTGACTGAGTGCTGCCGTGTTCCCTGCGATGATAATGAACTAAACCTCTGACACTACAAGCAAGCCCCAACTAAATGCTTTCTTTTTTAAGAATTGCCATGGTCATGGTGTCTCACATCAATAGAACTTTGACAAACAAACAAACAAACAAATAATAAATAATAGGGGAAGAAAGAAAAGAAATTTGAGGTCCTGGCTCTAAATCAATGATAGTTCTAGAAAACACAGGAAGAAAGGAAAGAAATACACAGACGATAAGATGGAGATCAAGAGAACAGGGAGAAGCCTGACCCCATAAGTACCTGCCTCCCTGACACAGACACCCTGGGGAAAAGCCAGAGAATGAACAAGTAACTTTACCTTTATTCCAGAGACAAAAGGGGAACCCCAAAATGCAGGGTCAGAAGATGGCAGAGTGGCAAGGCTTCCTTCTGAGAGAGACCCCCAGGCTCAGTCCACTGAAGGGAGAAAACTGCTACAGACCATCAGCTCATAAAGTAAAAGCCAGCCACTGCTCCAAAATCAACCTGCAGATAGCCCAACCCCCACACCGACAGAATGTGGTCTCTAACACAATACCTTCCTAGCCAGGGGCTTCTTCAGCATGTCAGCGGGCGCCATGAGGCAACAGAGAGACGTTTCAGTAGTAGCCAGGCACAGAAGTAAAGTGTATTTATTACACGTCTCTGAAAGTCCAACCCTAGAACAGTCATGACTAAGCACAGTGGCCCCAGTAACCAGCAATTCGCACCCAAACTAAGGGGTAAGAGCAATGTCCATATAGACATAGGGACCCCAAGGGTATCAGTGTATACAACAGCCAGGTGGGATGGCATGTGCTTGTAATTCCAGCACTTGGGAGGGAGGAGAAAGGTCAGGAGTTCAAGGTCATCCTCCAATATACAGTGAACTTCAAACAAACACAACAACAAAAGTGTGTACAACGTGGGAAAAAAAACAGAAAGAAATAAACTCAAAGACAGATTATGCTTTTGAGACAAACGTAGGGAGAAATTCTGTTTCTTGAGTTATACAGAGAACAGTCTGAATCTTGTAAGACCATGCATCTGAGGCCCCTATTCCCATCAGCGTAAGGGTCAAACATCAGAAGAGCCATGTGGAAGGGGCTGCCGCACCTCGTGCCTCCTTCGAGGAGAAAAAGGGTGTGGATGCTGCTGCAGCAGCAGGAGTCTGGCAGCGCCACTGCTGGCTCCTACCGTGGTCCCTGAGAAGCCATGAGGCCACGAGCATCCTCCTCTCAGCCTTCCAGTGCAACTGTCCCCCTCATGCAGCACAACTCCCATTGCATGCCTGTTATCTTACAGAGTCCCATGGGCACAGAGAACTTCCTAATTCCACATACAGAGGCGATCTGTCACTCACTGGAAGGCAGAAGAAGGCAATGTGTAATTTTTTCCACTGTTTTCATTAGCTGCCTTGAGAAAACAACATTAGAGACAAGTTGGAAGAAATATTTGTGTTATGTGGGCATCAGCAAGAACACAGGGTGTGTGGGTGGGGTCAGGGATGAGTCAGGGCAGGCCCAGATGATTCTGCTGAAGATGTTTTAGCACTGAGGTGCATGAGGCTTCCATCTGACTTATTAAAATAGTGCCGGGCAGTGAGAGAAGCTGGTACATTCTCACACCCATGAGATGGCCCTGGAGGTTTGAGCACCAGTTGAGACACAGCTGCTGTGGCTAAAAGCAGGCAAGTACAGATGTGACCAAAAGGGGGAGTCACATCATGGCATCCCAAACTCTAAATGTCAAGGGAGAAGGTGTTTAAGAAGTCTGTGAAACAGAGTGGATGACTGCGTTAGATACCACTTCTATGCACATCGAACCCTCGGCTGCTGGGGTCCCTGGAAAACAACTGTGGTTTGAAGAGCTCCATCAGAAATCTGCCTGCTCAGCAAAGCGAAACAATACAGCAGAGATTGGCTCAGCCTCATATCCACCTCCAATGCCCAGACATCTGACTCTGCAGAACCAGAAGTTGGTTTAGAAAAGGTCTTTCTAGCTGGGCATGGTGGCGCATGCCTTTAATCCCAGCACTCAGGAGGCAGAAGCAAGTGGATCTCTGTGAGTTCGAGGCCAGCCTGGTCTACAAAGTGAGAGTTCCAGGACAACCAACGCTGTTACACAGAGAAACCCAAAACAAAACAAAAAGCAAAAACAAAAGAAAAGATTCTTTTACTGGGAACTTTTCTTCCCCCTTCCATAGCTGCTTTTCCTAAGTTATGCTGTCTATAATTTCCTGTATTCTTCATTAGTACAGTAGATAAGAAGGGTGGTGAAAATGCATGTCCCCACATGGCAGTATCCTCACTCTTAAATAATGAGAAAAAAACAGTTTCTCTTTGTCTCTCTCTCTCTCTCTCTCTCTCTCTCTCTCTCTCTCTCTCTCACACACACACACACACACACACACACACACACACACACTCAACTTACCAAATGCCTTCTTGGGTTCTATTAACTGCAAAGTAAAGAGTTCCTCTTTTTTCAATTCCTTTAGCTTCTTAGCGACTTCAAAGTGACGCCATCCAACAATATTTTCTCCATTTATGGATTCAATATGATCCCCCACACAGATTGTCTTAACTGAGTCGATGGTGCTGCCATCTTTAATTCTCTGAAAGAAAGAAAATCAATGACGCTATTCAGTGGAACTGTGTGGCATTACTTCTAGGGCTCCTGAGATACAACATGCTGACATATTTACAATATAGTTTAAAGCTCACTTAAAGACGGAAAACCAAGCAAGAAAGAACAAGCATCCTTCCCCCACCCTGCTTCGTCTTCCTTCCATTCAGAATTCAGCTAGCTCACAGCCACCATCTCACACAGCCTTCCAAACTACACAGTGATAAATGATGGTTTAAAGATTTTTTTCATATATATTTGCGGGTTCTCTCTCTCTCTCTCTCTCTCTCCCTCTCTCTCTCTCTCTCTCTCACACACACACACACACACACACACACACACACACACACACACGCCCTCAGAGGCCAGAAGAAAGCATCGGCTCTCCTGAAGATGAAGCTACAGGAGCCTGTGGTGCTGGCAACCAAACACACCCTCTGGGAGAGCAGCAAGTTCTCGTGGCCACTGAGACACTTCTGCTCTTCAACAAGGGACCCAGAGAGCTTAAGCTCTGTCTAGTGGCTTTGTGTTTAAATCTGTTGCAAATGCAAAGACGCTGTGATAGTCAAGGAGACCAGTGTCCCCTGAGTGACAAGCATGGTTAACATTTCAGAAGTCAGAGTCTGCGCTTTGCCATCCATCAGTGAGGGCGAGGTCTTACTATTGATTTGCATACTGTTGATTTGCATGCTACCGATTTGCATTGATGCATTTTAAATGAGACAAGCTTAGAACCCACAGAGAAACTTCAAGCTCTTTGATGGGGTAGTTTTCATTTTTACATTTTTATGACATGTATGTATGTGTGTGTGTGTACGTGAGTGGCATGGCAGGCATGTAGAAGTCAGAGGACAACTTCCAGGAGCCAGTGTCCAAGGACACCCACCTCAGCTTGTCAGACTTGGCAGCAAACACCTTTCCTTACCTGCTGAGTCACCTCACCAGTCTTATTTTTGTTTTAATTTTGGTTTTTAAAGACACATCTCTCTAGGTAGCCAGGCTGGCCTCAAACTTGTAATCCTCCTGACTCTAGTTCCTAAATAATGGGATTTCAGGCCTGTTCCATCATACCCAGTTTATTAAATTTTACTTCTCTACAATGCACCTGGCATGCAGAGTTTCACCATAAGGGTAAAATCCATTCAATGGCACCAAGAATTCTGAAGGGATCTTAGGGAAAGGGACCCCAGAAAACTGTGCCAGCTAAGAGACCCCAAAACACATGCAAGATCTCCCCAGTGATGAAGAGGGAACAGAATAAAATCCTTCATGGGAACAACAGGCCAGGCAGGTCAGGGGCTTGGCTGCTTTGTTATAAAAGTGTATGGACCCTACCCCTGCCAGGGAGATGTGCGACACCACGTCTGCCTGATCAACATGTGCAAGAGCTGAGCAAAACCAGAGGTAGCCAACACCTCCATAACGCTGTTGTCAGGAAAATATTGAAAAAGATGGAGCTTAGCAAGATAAGCATTTTTAATTGTATTATTGCACACCATAACCAACAATAGATTTCATTTTACTTCCAGATTCTAAAAATAGTGTGCCGGGCGGTGGTGGCGCACGCCTTTAATCCCAGCACTCGGGAGGCAGAGGCAGGCGGATCTCTGTGAGTTCGAGGCCAGCCTGGTCTCCCAAGTGAGTTCCAGGAAAGGCGCAAAGCTACACAGAGAAACCCTGTCTCGAAAAACCAAAAAAAATAAAAAAATAAAAAAAAAATAAAAATAGTGTTATGTTTTTTTGTTCTAGTAATTATTAACACACTGTATACAAATGGCATGCTAATACCCATTTAAATATCCCTCATTTATTATTACAAACAAAAGGTAGTAAAGCTGGAAGTCTCCAATCTAACCGACATTGTTTTACTAGAATTCATCTGTAGTGGGCAGCTGTTCCAGCCTTGACCTTGAAGCACTGACCCCAGTGTGTCAACAGTAACTGCCACACCTGCCTATGACCTGCCCCTGGGGCATGGCCGAGAGGAGACCCCCCTAAGATGAGTACGTGCTTGCTCTCTTGACTCCTCGTGATCCTGGATGCTGGACTGCAGACTAAGTCTGAGTTCTCCAGAGAACCACACTGGACTGCACTTCACCTCTCCCAGATCCTGTAACTGACCCTTGGTGGCTGTAAGTTACCCCTGAAATAAACCTCTTTTAATTACCAGCGAAACTATGTGGAATTGCCTAGTTAATTGCCGCTATATTCATCATCTCCTATACAACTAACAGAAACAAACATGGTCACTACAACACACTGCTTAAAAAGCAGTTCTGCCGGGTGGTGATGGCATGCACCTTTAATCCCAGCACTCAGGAGGCAGAGGCAGGCGGATCTCTGAGTTTGAGGTCAGCCTGGTCTCCAGAGGACATTCTAGGACAGCCAGGGCTACACAGAGAAACCCTGTCTCAAAACCACCACCATCCTCACCCCAAAAAATCTACAGTTTCTAAATTGTTGTAGAAAACAAGATTAAACAAAAGATTTTCCTTCTAAAGGAAAAAAAAAAAACTATTAGACACACTGCTAAATAACCATTCTTAAGCCACCATGGGGTTTGAAAATCTGCATTTAACTTTGACATTTTTTTTTCATTCTAATTGATGTCTTAATACACCTGGAGCCTATTTTTCCCCCTTTGGTCAATTATATCAAACAAATTTCAGTAACCTCATATATGTATCTTTAGTTTTTTCAACACTTGTAATTTTATTTAAAATAATGAAATACATAAGCTTAATCAGATAAAAGACTTAGAGAAGACGGATGACTCTTACCTGTGAATTAAGGGTCAGGGTCATGAGGAGACACTGTCACCCAGTCTGGAAGAAGCTAGAAAGGTCACCAGAAAGCATCCAGAGTACAGGAGGAAAGGCAGGTTGCAGAAGTCGGACAGCAGCAGGCAGAGACCCAGGCAGCAGCTGGAGACAAAGCTTCTGTGAGGACAGACGTGGATTGGGGATCAGGAAGAGAAAATGAGGGAGACACACGGAGCAGGCGCCAGAAGACACACCCGATGCGGATGCGGAAGCACAGTAGTGACCTGGCTGTTTTATGTGTGATCTGAGCTGACGCCTAAACCAACAGAATAAAAACTGAGGTGGTGGGTGTCTTAGGGTCGTTACTGTGATAAGACACCAGTGACCAGGCCGGGAATGGTGGCGCACGTCTTTAACTTCAGTATTCTGGAGGCCTCAGAGGCAGTAGGATCTCTGTGAGTTTGAGGCCGCCTGGTCTACATAAAGAATTCCAGGGCTATGTAGAGGGACCCTGTCTCTTACAAACAAAACAAAACAAAACAAAACAAAACAAAAAAATGAGGAAGAAAGGGTTTATCCAGCTTACATTCCCTGGGTCACAGTCCATTGAGAAGCCAAGGCAGGAACTTAAGGCAAGAACCAGGAGTGAAGAACTGATACAGAGACCAGGGAGGGGTGCTGCTTACTGGATTGTTCTTCACGGCTTGCTCAGCCTGCTTTTTCATACATTCCGGGCCACCTGCTCAGGGGTGGCAGTGCACACAGTGAGCTAGGCACTCCTTCATCAATCACGAGTTAAGAACATGCCCCAAAGATCTGCCTAAAGACAATCTGATGGAGACGGATTTTCTCAGTTTCTCAGCTGAGGTTCTTCTTCCCAGATAATTCGAGCTGGGTCAACAAACAAGCCGAATAGTGGGGCTGGGAAAAATAACTCAATCAGTGAAATGTTAGTTGTGCAAGCATGGGACACGCGTGTGTCTAACCCAGTCCTGGAGATGGGGAGGCAAGAGGATGCCTGGGGCTTCCTGGCTAGCTAGTCTAGTCGATCGATGAGCCCAGATCCCAGGAAGTGATCCTATCTTAGAAAGGAAGGCAGCTAGCTCCTGAGGGACACCCGATATTGACCTCTGGCCTCCACATATACATGTGAACAATTTTTTTTTAATTTAAATTGCTCAGCTAGAACCTCCAGCTCACTCCTGCTTGATCCAAAAAGTGCCATCTCTCTCTCCAAATGCGGCTCTCTCAGAGAATCTCCGACAAAGAAGAGGCGCCAAAAAGCCCAGTTCTGCATTCTGGGCAGCTGCGTCTGCTCCTCCCCTGGAGTTGCCAGCAGCCCAAGTCCCTGCCTGAGCATTCCAGCTTTTGATCAAATTTGGACACAAACCCAGCTTATGGGAGACACATCATCACCCCTCACCTACAGACTGTATAAGCTCCCTGTAGTTCAGCATGTGACTTCTCCTGCCTCGAACTCTGGGACTGGAGAACTCTCCGGGAGTTGCTTTGCCCAAATAAACCTATTCTTTTACTTTTTCAATTCAGCTAGATCTGGCTTACTATGTGGGCAGAGAAACCTATTATTGCAATACCGAAAACCTATTATAAATGAGGTGTCAATGGATATAAACTTCTGAAATATAATGTGTTTTAACCATCAAACAATAACTTAACAGAGATTAATAATATTTGTCAGCATATTATCTGGTCCTAAGGATCAAGAGGCATGAAAAAGAAACATTACTTGCTAATGTTTCTTGAGTCATTTATATTATTCAATATTTGCTTAAGAATCTAAAGAATTTTTTCTCTCATCTGGTTTTGGAGATTAATGCTGTAAAAGGCAAAGAAGACATATTTAATTTGGATCTAGGCTGGTGGCAAGCAAGCAATCCTCCTGACTCTCAACATGTCTCCACACTCTCATCTATTATTTATAAAAGAAAATACAGTATCACAAATAATGAGACAACAAACCTCACATCCCTTCCAAAGTGGTCCCCTGAGGAATTGTTAGCACTTGGATAATTTCCTGATCCAAAGAGTATAACCAGTCTCTCAACATAAGGACACATCAGAACATAACAGATTAGGGACTGAAGAGATGGCTCAGAGGTTAGGAGCACTGAGAACTCAGATTCAATTCCCAGCACCTACATGGCACTTACAACCATCCATAACCACTGATAACTCCAGTTCCAGGCGATCTGACACCAGCTCTGGCCTCTGCAGGCACCAGGCAATCATGTGGTGCACGGAGGTACATGCAAGCAAAATACCCACACATATAAAAAAAATTGTTTTTAATCAAGGAAAAAAAGGGATTAAAGAAACCCTACAAAAAGCTAAGGAATTATTCCAGGGACACAGAAGAACTAACAGAAAGCAGGATGTTGCACTGGGACTCCAGGAGGGAGGGAGTATGGGGAAGGTAAACAAAACCAAAGCGGACTAGAGGTAAGTTTTTCTTGTTTGTTTGTTTTTGTTTTGTGGTGAGACAAGAGCTCAAAACAAGACTGGTTTCAAGCTCTCTACAGAGCCAAAGGTGACCTTGAACTTCCCATCACTCTGCCTTTACCGGCTTTGGAATTATAGGCATGCACCTCTATGCCCAGTTTTATGCTGTGCTGGGGACAGGACCCAAGGCCTTGTGTATGTAAGACATACTCTACCTATTGAACTACATCCCCAGCTCAGTCAAATCAATGTTCGATTCTTCTCAATTTCATGATTGTACTATGGTTAGATGTAGCATAAAGAATACTTTTGTTCTTAGTAATCACACTCTGTAGTTGGGAGTAAAAAAGGATGAATATAGAGATACAGATATAAATGTATACAAAAACAACATAGCAAATTAGCAAATGATAAAAAGTGGACATTTATGTAGGTGACATATAAAAGCTATTTTTATAATTATAAAATTGTAATATTTTCAATTTTGAAATTATCCAATTTATAAAATTTTTATCATCTGTATTTTAAAGTACACAATATGTTGGCTTCCTCCTTTCTTACTGTGCCCTCTGTCCCCAAAGGACTAGTGACTAGTACTCTGAGGCAGGCACATGTTTGACAAGACATTTTAAAAAAATAGAAACAGCAGCTTTGAATGTCAGATGCTAACAGCGAAAGCTTCCACACTCGTCTGCAGACGGTAGGCAGGCTCTGCTGCCAGAGCCTGTGTCCTGAACTTCCCCTGGATGATCCCACATGACTTTCCCAACTCAATGGTTTTCCATTTGGTCACCCACTCAACCTCCAGTGCATTCCTATCTTCTGCAGAGCTAAAAATAACCATCTTATCAAGCAGGCAGTTAGAGTAGCATCTACAGCTAACATAACAACCCCGTAAACGTTTCTTTAACAATGACGGTGCATCAGCAAAGAAACGCATAAACTGTGCTGTGTTGCACAAAGCCTATCGCTAAGTCTTAGCTCAGTGCATAGAAATGCTGGCCCTAGAGTCAGACTTCTTGGGTTCAAATCCTGAACCTGCCTGGTTGTATAATTCTGGCCAAGCTCTTTAACCTTCCTGATCCTATCTGTAAAGTGGGGGTTGGTAACACTGCCCACCACAGATTGTAAAGACACACTGACAAATGCAGGGAAGGCAGAGTAAATAATGATGATTCTAGGAACTTCAAGAAGCAAACGGCCGCAGATGCCACTTTTCAGGGTAGGTATCAACTAGAAGGGCAAACAGGGGAGCCTTCAAGGTGGCAGGAATGCAGTTCCTATGGATCTTACACCATTATACCAGTGTTAGTCAGTGAACCGTCATTAAGCTGTAGATTTTTTTTAAATGTTACTAGACTACAACATAAAAGCAAATTAAAAATTGCATAGTGCCAATAAAATAAGATTGTTATGAAAATGGGAGCAATTTTCCAGCAATGGGGAGGCAGAGACAGCCAGATCCCTAAAGCACTTGACAGCCAACCTAACCTAACCAGTGAGCGCCCTGGAAGGCCTTGTCTCAAGAACTGAGATAAGTGACTGAGGAAACCTGAGGAACACCAGCCTCTGACCACCACACATGAACACATGTACATGCCTCTACATGCATGTGTGCACACCCACACGAACACAAGCACCTCTGTACACATAAAATTAAATGAACATAAATCGAAACAGGATGGCTGTGAAGGTTAAACAAAAAACATGTGAAGTGATAAGCGTTTGATAAGCATGTCAGCGGGCTGCTATAAAGGCAGCCATCCCCCCACCCCTCGAGGCGGTAGGATCACCTGAGCCCAGTTCAGGGACAGCCTGGGCTACATGGCAAGACACTGTCTCAAGAGAACATTCAAGAATTGTGTCTGTACTGGACATATAGAGATATTCCCTTGGTCTCAGCAATGTGACACATAACTATTTACATAGATGTTGTAAGTGATCTAGAGATGGTTTAAGCTGTACAGGAGGGTGTACCTAGGTTCTATACAAACCTGTGCTATACAAGCAAATGCTATGCTATTTGTATAACACACTTGAGCAGGCACAGATTTTAGCATGCACAGGGGTTCCTGAGCCCCCCCCCCCCCCCCACACACACACACACACACCCACGGCGGGGCGGGGGGTGGACAGCTGTACTCATCACAGCAGAATTTTCACTTCTTAGCTATTCTCCTTTTCACACTATTTTAAATCTCTTATCTTCACAACTCGGTATTACTCTTTTTGTATTCATACAAAAGAATTACACTGTTCAGGTAATTCTGAAGAACATTTTTTAAAGAAATTAGTGCAGTTAGAAGTAACACTAAGTCACGGGAAATCATCCAGGACATCCTCAGAGATACACAAGCGGGGTGACTTCCTGGAGTAAAGGGAAGGCACTAGGGCCAGGCCTTCCCACTCAAGCAGTTGTAAATTGTAGACACTGTTTAAAGCAAAGGGAAGAATTTCAAAAAGAATATTAAAAAAAATGCTATCTTCAAACATTTTTTAAATGACAGTGAAATACCTATTTGTGAATCCAGCTGAGCTACTTAGCTCTCCCTGAAGATGATTTCTAATTCTCTTTGACCTGGCAGTTTTCTTAATTGGGCCACCCTGTGATTTCTGTCTTTTTTTTTTTTTTTTAAACTTACCTTGATAAAAGCATAGCCAACACCATTATCTGTGATGGTGAGTCCTAGCGAATCCTCTGATTTATAGACGTTCACTTCCTTTTTTATCCCTTTCACATGGGCAAATATGAAATCTTCAAGACCCAACTGCCCACCGAGGAGCTTTGCCATGTCAATTCTGGGTGTGTTTAAAGTACAAAATAAGATCTGCAAGAGAAAGGAAACTTTTAGATCAGTCTGGTCATTAATAAACTTACTTAATAATAGTCTTCAATTTATGATGCAAAAGTCCCTGTCGTAACAGGTATTAGTAAGTTGGTGGGTGGGCAGAGTTTGAGGCCACATTCTCATGTTAACATTAGACAATGTATATTGGATATTTCTGAAGACCAGTCCCTAAGCTAAGTCATTTACGTCCACTCTCTCCTTTAACCCTCACAATGACTGTACAAAGGACATTGTCATCCTCCTGTCACAAACAGGAAATGGAGACTTAGCAAGATAAAGTAATTTGCTTTAAGGTCACAAAGTGTCAAAGCCAAGGATCTGAATTCAATCAGGTGACCCATTGCTCACACCTTCAAAACGTAAGGTTCTAATCCCAGAGGTCTTCATGATGCATACGCGTGACAGTGATGCACAAACGGCGACAAAATGGAAAACCAGGAAATAGATCTTTTTTTTTTAATTAAAAAAAATTTTCTTTCCTCTTACATACCAACTCCTGTTCCACCTCCCTCCCCTTCTCCTGCTCCCCCCACCCACCTACCCCTATCCCACCCAACAGATCTTTTTAAATGAGAGAAATTTTATTCTTTTGCATCATAGTGCTACAAAATAGACATTTAAGTGAAGGTGTTGAACCTCTTGCCTAGCATGAACCAGGCTGTGGGTTTGCGAGGAAAAAAAAATTTTTTTTCTACCAAAGATGGCCAGCCCACATAGGGCCCACCTTGAAAAAATTGTTGTCCTGGAACTCACTCTGTATGTAGATCAGGCTGGCCTGGAACTCAGAGTTCCGCCTTCCTCTGCCTCCCGAGTGCTGGGATTGAAGGCATGGGCCACCAGGCCTGGCCCTCCACAGGCCAGTACAGGCTTTTTAACAAAAAGAAACAGCCTTGTTGAGTTACTAACACCAAGGTTACTATTTGTTCTAATGGGCTCAATGCCCAGCACAGGAGAGAGGGTACAAATTAAATAGTGGATGAAATGTTTTAGGAATAAATTTTATGTCAACAACTAACAAATACAACCATTTAAATTTTAAAAAAGAAATGGAGGGACCAGGCATGATGGCACATGTTTTTAATCCCAACATTCAGGAGGCAGAGGCAGGGAGACCTCCGTGAGTTCCAGACCAACCTGGCTACATAGTGAGACCCTGAGGCTTGGACGGCATTGCTAAAGTTTGGGAAACATCCAGAGTTCTTACAAAATTCAGTAAGATATTATGCATAAAAAGAACTTCACAAACCAGCACGTTCTAAGGGTCCTGCACTACCATTCCCATAAGACAGCATGTTCTCAATAATATCTACAACTATGTGTGAGAGCTTCTTAAAAGGCATGGTCAGAGTAGAAGAACTGGGCTTCGCTCATTTTTAAAGATGAGAACCAGGATAAATTTCATCTCCCCCAGAAAATGTAGGTGGTGGCTGTTCCTGGTTGCCAGGCACACCCATGAAGGATTTCTAGCTAACTGGATCATCTGAGGTAGGAAAAGCCACCTTAAATCCTTACCACTGGAGGTCCAGTCTGGGCCACACCTCCTCGTAGCAGCCTTAAAGGACAAGGAGGAAGGAAGCTTTTGCTCTCTGTCTGCTTGCTCTTGTTCTCATACCACCAGCAGTGGAGCCTCCGAAGTACACACACACACACACACACACACACACGTTCAAATAGACACATACTCTATCCGTTCTATTCCTCTAGACAACCCCAACTAGAACAGTATTCTTACTGTGTATTTTCGAACTTTAATTGCTACTTTCCCAGTATTTTAAACTTCTACCACATACTTGTTACTACTGATCATTGAGACTCACCTGGCTAGGACAGAGAAAGCCTGAGCATAGAGCCTACAATATAAATTAATGCTACATTTCTTTCGGTGACACCATTAAACATCCTCTAGATACTCTGTGGGTAGCACATATCTGTCACTAGTGCTTCAGAAGGTATTCTAGTCCATAGTCAGATGAACACATCTCCAAAAACACATCCAAATTATTTTTAAAACTCCAGGAAGTTCATTTCTAGCTCTCTTTTGTTTGATATTTTCCTTAAACAGGAACTACCCTGGCCAAAGATTCTACATGTTCCAACAAGATGGGGGGGGGGGGTGGGCGGGGGGAAGCTATGGTTTGTACATCTAGAAGTGCATTATTTGCGGGTGTGTGTTTTTGAAAATAGAGTCTACTCTCATACAACACATCCTGACCACAGCGTCCCCTTCCTCCACTCCTCCCCCCTCTTCCCCTTCCTTTTTCCTTCAGAAAAGAGAAGGCTTCCAAGAGACAACGAAACACAATAAAACAAGATACAATAAGACAAGTCAAAAGTCCTCACATCGAGACTGGACAAGGCAACCCAACAGGAGGAAGAGTCCCAAGAGCAGGCCAAAGAGCCAGAGACTCTTGTGGGTGTTGTTTTAAGGGTAAGCAAGTGAAACGGTTGTCTCCTGTGGCTACCTACAGTAGCAATACTAAAAGATTTCATGGAACGGTCTTCTGTATCTCAGTTTTCCCACTAACCTTACCTTCTTTCTACCCTTATCTCAAGTAAGAATTGTAGAAATGCCAGTCAATGTCACTGTAGAAAATAAAAAAGGGAAACACAAAAGCCTAGTAACCCTCCCTACTCTCAAGCGGGGATTTTCTTTCTTTCTTTCTTTCTTTCTTTCTTTCTTTCTTTCTTTCTTTCTTTCTTTCTTTTAAATTTATGTCTTTTATTTTTATTTTTATTTATTTCTTTTTTTAAAGATTGATTTATTATGTATACAGTGTTCTACCTGCATGTATGTCTGCAGGCCAGAAGAGGGCACCAGATCTTATTGTAGATGGTTGTGAGCCACCATGTGGTTGCTGGGAATTGAACTCAAGACCTCTTGTAGAGCAGTCAGTGCTCTTAACCTCTGAGCCATGTCTCCAGCCCCTCATGTGAGGATTTTCACTCCACCATTTCATGTAAGAAAACATCGGCGTTTGTTCTTTTGTTAATGACTAGGTTTAACCTGGACTATTCTCTTTTTTTCACATTTATTTCATTTTTAATTATGCATATGTGGATGTGTCTATGTGGGGGTGTATACATTCGAGTGCAGGTGTCCAAAGAAACTAGAGTTGTTTGGTCCCTCTGGAGTTAGAGCTACAGGTAGTTGTGAGCCATCTGATGTGGATGCTGGGATCTGAACTCTGGTTCTCTGAAAGAGCAGCAAATGCTCTTAACCACTCAGTCATCCTCCAGCTCTGGGCATTTGTATTGTCTGAGTTTCAAAGACTGGTCTACATATTGAATTCTAGGCCAAAAGAGAGTCTAATGACCCTAAAACAATAACAAAAAAACCTTCCAAAAAGTTCAGTGTTCTCTGCTGTGAAGAGACACCATGACCAAGGCAACTCTTATGAAAGAAAGCATTTAATTGGGGCTTGCTTACAGTTCCAGAGTCCATTATCATCAAAACTGGGACCATGATGGCATGCAGGTTTGCTGTTGAAAAAGTAGCTTAGAGCTACATCTTGATCCAAAAGCAGAGAGAGAGACTGGGCTTATCATAGGCTTTTGAAACCTCAAAGCCCACTCCCAGTAACAGACTTCCTCCAACAAGGCCACGCCTCCTAATCCTTCCTATCCTTTCAAACAGTTCTACTCCATGGCAACTAAGCATTCAAATATCTGAGCCTATGGGAGCCATTCTTGTTCAAACAAACATACCCTCAAAGGGTAAACATGTAATATCAAAAAACTTTCATAACTCAAAATTATTTTCTATGCTGATACCGGGGCAAGGTATATATATTGTCCTAACATGGGCTCCCATTTCCGCTAAAGCACAGTGGGTACAAGCATCTACTTCCACTGAGAACAACATGCTGAGGAGATGAAAGTCAGAAAGGAGAAAAAAAATTCAGCATTAAGTGCAGGAGACACTGATGAATTATGGGTACCAGCCACGTCTACATTTGAT
>CABHPP010121138.1:20000-44395 GCA_902168425.1 Peromyscus attwateri | reverse complement strand
ACACACACACACACACACACACACACACACACACACACACATAAACACACACACACACACATACACTCCTGACTCTCTGGTCTTTCAGCTCCCCCCTACTCTGTGTTCTGTCTGTGTCCAGTGCTAAAAGTTTATCTGTAAGCCTTCTTTGTTCTCAGCTTACTCTGTTCCCCACTTCCCCACCCACCCCAATGGATTCAGTTTTACAGGGATTTAGGTGTGTTTTAGGCATGGATAATATTAAAATGTTGTTTTTTGCTGTTCACTTCAATGAAAATCTGGCTGTGGTGTTGGGTTATGGCTACCCCTCTTCTACCCCCAAGCATGCCTTTTTAAAGGTTTCCCCCCAAATGTCCATGTCAGGCAGGCCACCCAGCCATGTGACAGAAAAAGGAGAGCAAAACAAGACAAAAGGATAGACTATTCCCACTGGGCATGATTGCTACTCATCTCATACTCTTTGGTTTTAATTTTAACTCTCTAAAACTTCTACTAGAGTATGGCTCTTATCTTGGGATCTGTTAAGACTATCATGCAGACTTTCTGCACCTCAAGGTTTATAAGTTTATTGGGTATAGTTAAACATCTGTAAAATCTTTAAAAAAAATGTTAACTTAAAACTTATAGCATGAGGGCTAATGGTGGAAAATCTATACATAGGCAATCTTAATTTACTGCAGCATACTATATGTATAACTTGAATTCAACTCTTGTTTAAAAGAAATAGATGTTTTTGAACAACAGTGGGTCTCCAAGATGTTTTGGATTGGGTGAGTTTTTGTGTGGTGATTTTATTCTGAGAATAATAATAACAACAGATGAGTGTGGTGATATTGTGTTCCTCAAAATATTGTGCACCCTAATAAACTTATGTGGGGTCAGAGAACAGAACAGCCACTAGATACAGAGGCCAGAAAATGGTGGCACACACGCCTTTAATCCTTGGGAGGCAGAGATCCATCTGGATCTCTGTGAGTTTAAAGCCACACTGGAAACAGCCAAGCATGGTGACTCATGCCTTTAATGCCAGGAAGTGAGCCTTTAATCCCAGGAAGTGATGGCAGAAAGCAGAAAGGTATATAAGGCGTGAGGACCAGGAACTAGGCTGGTTAAGCTTTCAAGCTTTCCAGAAGCAGTTCAGCTGAGATTCATTTGGATGAGGATACAGAGAGACATCCAGTCCAAGGAAACAGGATCACCTGAGGAATTGGCGAGGTGAGGAAGCTGTGGCTTGTTCTGCTTCTCTGATATTCAAGCATTCACCCCAATACCTGGCCTGGGATTTGTTTTTATTAATAAGACCTATTAAAGTTCATGCTACAGGTGAGGGAAAAAATCATAAAAACAAAGTTTAAATTGGAAAAAAACACTGAAAAAGCTATGATGATTTAAAATGGAATAATTTTTATTCCTAAGGAAACACAAATGAGATTTTGTTTACTCTGTTCAGTAACTGTTTGCTTTTTTTCGAATATAGCTAAATAGTGGGTTTTCTGCATGTAAGCTTTATCTCAGAACAATGTCAGGGGTTAAACTGGAGTGTTTGTCTTTGAATGTTCTCCGAATTCATTGAGTCTGCAACTGTCAGTGGTTGATATATGCAAAGATTCTTCTAGTAATTCAGCCAATTCTAATTTTCACTTTAAACAAAGGGCTATGGCCAGATACATATCTGAGCTAACAGAATACACCAGCTCAAGACCCATAGGAATAGGCCTAAGAAATCCATTTACGGGTGGCTGCCGCTGGTGGGCCGTGTGTGAGAGCAAAGTAGGATGATGAACTGATGTGGAAGTAAGAGGAACAGGGCCACAAAGAAAGACGTCAAAAAAGGTATACAGAAAAAGTGAAACATAAAAGCTCAGAGAAAAAAGATAGAAGGATTAATTTAAGTTAAGAAAAGCTAGATAGAGCATTAGAGTTTCTCTGCCTTCCTCTGGAATCCGCGGTTTGGATCAATCCTTCCTGTGAGGTCTCCCCAGGCCTGCGGGTGAGCGGATCGCCGGGCGCACAGGTGAGAGGCGTGGTCGTAGCGAGCACAGGGAAGGAGCGGCGGCCGGGGGCTCCCCGGGTGACCCTTTGGGGCGCGACAGAGCTGGGTGAACACAAGAAGAGGAGCTACAAGGATCAGGGACACCTGTACCAGCACAGTGGATGTTAATCACCTTGGTGATTGCTTCTCAATTGGGAACTAGTGGAGAGCGCAGCGCCCTGCGAGACCTGAGCTCCGTGGCAGGGATCAGTGCAGCTGTGGCTACAGAGGCAACGAGGGAGGATGCCGCGGTGCTCTCAGGAACCTGAAGGATCGAGGAGCCAGAAAAGGAGGAAGACATCAGGGGCCAGCCACCCAGCTATACAGCAAGACACAGAGTAAGAGGTGTCTTTGGATCCTGTATTTCAAGAAGCTCTCAAAAGAACTTATTAAGATCACACAACCACCGAACCAGATCACCAGAATCGTAAATATACACCTCACCGACTGAGAACAGGGGTGGTCAGCTTGCCCAGAGAACCAGATTTTTAGTTTCTCATTTCCCGGTGCTTGAAGTTTCTCATTTCTGAGGCTTAGAGGTATAAGCCTGAAGGGTTAGGGTCTCACACCATCTGCACTGAGCAGAGAAAAAGATGAGTAGACGCCAGTGGAAAAATACAGGCAACAACATAAAGGCCTATATGACAACACCAGAACCTACCGACCCTACAATTTTAAGTCCTGAACATACCAAGGCAGAAGAAACAGAAGAAATTAATCCTAACAATGACTTAAAGAAGATGATAGAGGCCCTTAAAGAAGAAATAAAAAATATTCTTAAAGAGGAAATAAAAAATTTCCTCAAAGAGGAAATGAAAATCTCCGTTAAAGAGGAAATAAAAAATTCCCTTAAAGAGGAAATGAAAAACTCCATTAAAGAGGGAATAAAAAACTCCCTTAAAGAGGAAATGAAAAACTCCATTAAAGAGGAAATAAAAAATTCCCTTAAAGAAATGGAAGAAAAAACAAACAAAAAATTGGAAGAAAGCAAAGAAAGCCAAGAAAAAATAATTAAACAGATGAAAGAAACATTCCAAGATCTGAAAAAAGAAACTGAGACAACAAAGAAAACACAAGCTGAGGGAATGCTGGAAATAGAAATCCTGACTAAACGAACAGGAACTACAGAAACAAGTATAACCAACCAAATACAAGAGATGGAACAGAGAATCTCTGACACTGAAGACACAATAGAGAAAATAGATTCGTCAGTCAAAGAAAACACTAAAGACAAAAAAGTCGTAACACAAAACGTCCAAAAAATCTGGGACACCATGAAAAGACCAAACCTAAGAATAATAGGGATAGAAGAAGGAGAAGAATACCAACTCAAAGGCACAGAAAATATATTCAACAAAATCATAGAAGAAAACTTTCCTAACCTAAAGAAAGAAATACCTATGAAGATACAAGAAGCTTACAGAACACCAAATAGGCTGGATCCAAAAAGAAAGTCATCTCGCCACATAATAATCAAAACATTAAACATACAGATCAAAGAAAAAATATTAAGAGCTGAGAAGGAGAAAGACCAAGTAACATATAAAGGCAAACCTATCAGAATAACACCAGACTTCTCAATAGAGACTATGCAAGCTAGAAGGTCCTGGACAAATGTTATGCAGACACTAAGAGACCACGGATGCCAACCTAGACTATTATATCCAGCAAAACTCTCAATCACCATAGGCAGAGTAAACAAAATATTCCATGATAAAACCAGATTTAATCAATACCTATCCACAAACCCAGCCTTACAGAAAGCACTAGAAGGAAAAATCCAACCTAAAGAAGGAAGATGAAGTCCTCAATACAGTCTGAAGAGGATGATTTTGTTCCAGAGCTACATAGAAATGTTCACCCCCGAGAGAGGCCCAATTGGGAAGAAACACTTAGTGAGATGATAAACCAGTTTCAGATATACGTATATAGTATATGTAAGTAAAGGTGACTGAAGAATTACTCACAGGAAAATAGTACAGTATGTTTTGTTGCTTTGTATGTTTATTGAGTAGATGTTTCCAGGTACTGTTTTAGATGCTGTAGGTAGAGAGGTAGAATATAATGTGAAATAACCATTGCTGGCTGTATGAAAAGGCTACAGATGGCCTTTGTGAGAAGGCGAGATATGAGCAGACACTGGAGAGTGTAAAGGAGCAATAGTATGTTTATCTGGGAACACATTAGGTAAAGGAAGAACAAGTTAAATAAAGGCTATGTCATAGAATTAAAAAAAATTAAATAAATTAATGCACAAAAGAACTGAGTAGCTGCCTTGTCAAAATGACAAGGTGGCCAGAAATGGTGGCCAAGTTTATGAATAAGTGTTCATTGTCAATTGTTGTCAGGGAAATGCAAATCAAAATCACAATGGATTATCAGGGTACCTGTGTTACCTAGCAAGGAAACTGAATAGAAGCAACAACATGATGTCATTGGTAGGAATGTAAATTGTTTTACCCACTGTAGAAAACTGTATGTTGATTCCTAAAAGAGGAAAAAAAATGTGGAACTATTATATATATGACTGAGCAGCACCACATATGCTTATATAGCCCAAGGATTTGTTTTTTCACAGTTGTTGTGTGATATTCTGTTTGTGTTCTGAAAAATAAAGCTTGCCTTGAGAAAAAAAAAAAAGAAATCCATTTACAGGGGCAAAAACAAAATCCTGCCAGAAGCAGAACCAAGTAGGAAAGCTTCAAGAAGAAAGAAAGAAAGAAAGAAAGAAAGAAAGAAAGAAAGAAAGAAAGAAGGAAGGAAGGAAGGAAGGAAGGAAGGAAGGAAGGAAGGAAGGAAAGAAAGAAGGAAAGAAAGAAAGAAAGAAGGAAAGAAAGAAAAGAAGAGAAAACAAAAGAAAGAAATGAAAGGAAATTAAAGGAAGAAAGGAAGGAAGGAAGGAAGGAAGGAAGGAAGGAAGGAAGGAAGGAAGGAAGGAAGAAAGGAAGAAAGAAAGAAAATCAACCCAGGCGTCCTTTGCTTAGGGCTACTTGTCTCGGGCCAGGTTTGGATACTAACCTGACCAACACTATCATGGAATGGCACCCTTAGTTGGGTGTTCTGATTAAAAATATGACTTAAAGAATACCAAGAGAGGTTTGATGTCATTAGATGAGATCTGACCAAAGCTTTTTGACAGTTTAAGATAACAGAGCTGTATTATTCTAGATAAAGAATAATGAGGCTTGAGAAACAGTGAACTAGTACGAAAGGGGATAAAAGAAAAATTTAAAACATGGGGAAGTAGACGAGAAGATAAGGAGTTATGGCCACACCTATAAGCACTAAAAAATGAGATATTCTTGTCTTATAATATAACAAGACGGTGGCCTAAACAGTTTGGCAAGAGCCAATGAAGTATCTCTCCTTACCTAAGGTCTATTTTGACTAATAGAAACTGACTCAAAAATGGGTAACTGGGGCTAGAGAGATGGCTCAGTGGTTAAGAGCACCAACTGCTCTTCCAGAGGTGCTGAGTTCAATTCCCAGCAACCACATGGTGGCTCACAACCACTTGTAATGAGATCTGGTGTCCTCTTCTGGCCTGCAGGGACACATGTAGGCAGAATACTGTATACATTATAAATAAATAAATCTTTAAAAAATAGGTAACTGGTTTCTTTGTGTTTGCTAAATTTGTTAATCTTTGTTTATTTTGGTAAACTGAGTCATACAAGAACATGTGGTATTCTATAATGATGCACGATAAACGGGTCAAAATTAAGAATCACAGTCTCCCTGGGCTGCCTTTATGATCTGAAGTTTTTACTTTGGTACTAAAGGAGCTTCGGTTCAAAAATTGTAATTTTTAAGACTATAATTAGGACATTCAGGTTAATAGTCATTCACCTTATAAATGATTAAATTCTACGACATGCTCAGAACAATGGTTGTAGTCTTCAGAGAATAAATCTAATTCATTGATAGGGATAAGCTTTATTTAACCTTCTGTATATGCTTTCAAGTTTAAGCCTCAACCATCTAACTAAAAACAAGTAAAGTTTATTTAAAGTCAGATGTAGTTAATAGATAGACTTCAAAAACTCTTCAGAGACCTGCTGAATACATTTAAAGTGTTTAGTGAAAATAGGCTTCCTGTGTCAGACAAAAAAAAGGGCAGCTCCTAGAGGCAGCCCTAAGGTCTCCAAAGATGACTGCACCTGGATTGTGGTAACAGAAGCCAGTGGGTGAAGCTGCCCCATGCCTCACCTGCCTCCCGGACTCTGCTGAGACCGTGGACAAGCAGGACACTGGACTGCCCTTCTTGGCCTCACCAAGTTAAGCCAGTCTCTCAACTTCCTCACCCACAGGAAATTCTCTCTGATCTTTGGATCTGGCAGCCAAAGACTGATGCTGCCCTGTGTGGCAGTCAGAGAGTTAATATTGTCCTGTGTGACTCATGGAGAATGAAGCTGCTCTGGATCCATAGAGATTACTAAGATTCCTGAGGAGGAGACTATGGTAATTGTCCAGGCAGTGGGTGAGTCTCTTTCATTTTATTGATACAGAGGCCATTTGATTTATACTTTCTGTTCAAATGTATCCTTCTCAGACCTCTGATGGTGTTGATGGCTAACTGTAGCTTCATCATTTTAGCAGCAGCTGCCTGGTCAATGCATTTCATAAATGAAAATCAGGCCTTGCTTTTTTCTAGAGCTATTCGGTCTCCTGGTGAGAAAGACAAACTCATAAAACAGGTTTCAATATAACTTTTACTATTCCTCTATTTAAAAGAACTTGCTTTGCCATAACTACTCTCAGTAATCAACCATTTGGCTCTCATAATAAATGACTGAATGTAAAAGGAGAAAAGTTTGAGGGTCTGAGAAAATAATTAAGAACAATAATACAACTAAAAATGATATATAATGTTAAGACTTCAAAGGTTTGGAGTTTCAGCATATTAGTCAACAGAGTTCTGATAAGCTGTTAATCTGACTCTGGTAAAGCACTGACTACTATTATAGTTACAAGTGCAAAATTTAAAATATCCTTTGGTTTTTATCTAAGTATAGACTAAAATGTAGCTAGAGTTTTCCTGCCTGGCCCACAGTCAGGACAAATTTCTGTCACCCGCCTGTCCCACAGCCGCTCAGACCCAACCAAGTAAACACAGAGACTTATATTGTTTAACTGTTTGACCTAATGGCTCAGGCTTCTAGGTATCTAGTTCTTACATCTTGTTTCTATAAATCTATACCTTGCCACGTGGCTCCTGGCTTACCGGCATCTTCACATGCTGCTTGTCATGGTGGCGGCTGGCAGTGT
Organism: Peromyscus attwateri; assembly: GCA_902168425.1. Lineage (NCBI taxonomy): Eukaryota > Metazoa > Chordata > Mammalia > Rodentia > Cricetidae > Peromyscus > Peromyscus attwateri. Next base: position 37,095 of record CABHPP010121138.1, on the reverse strand, counting down.
CTCCCTCTGACTCAGCCTTCCACTTCCCAGAATTCTTCTCCTCCTTCTTAGTCCCGCCTATACTTCCTGCCTGGCCACTGGCCAATCAGTGTTTTATTTATTGACCAATCAGAGCAATTTGACATACAGACCATCCCACAGCACTAAAAGGTGCTTCTTATCATTCTAAAAACATCTTTGTCAAATTTCTATTTTTCTCTCTCTTGTTTATATATATAAACATATATATTTTCAGCCCTCTGGACAGAGGAAAATGTGTTAATGCTTCTAACTCAAAATAATTTTTTGGATCCAAAGTTTTTATGATGATTCAGACATGAGTCTACTGCTTTTTCTACAATATGAATTTATGTTAAGATTACAAACAGTGGTAATTCTAATATATCTAAAACTGTTATCTCTTTTAGTAAACTTTAAATTCATATAAGTTTCATGGAGTTGTGACTTGGATTCATCTGTCACAGGTCAAATGGACTTCAGATAAGTACTCCTGTCATTCAACAGCCTAAGCTTCCCTTCGTACTGCTTATTCCTGAGAGGGAAAATTCTTAATGTAAGATTTTCCTGTAAATTTTCAAACTTCAACTTCTGTCCCTAGTCTGTATCTGTCTCAGAAGGTTTTCGTTTGACTAACAGATACCTTCCATGAATCAGTAGCAGACTACAAACTGCTCCAAAGTGCCATGAGCCCTGGCCTTGCCGAAAGCAGATGTAAACCAGACTAGCCATTGTGATTACTCCCTGTCTCTTCATTTGGGTCAGTAAACAAGATGCTTCAATCCCTGCCTGAACCCTCACCCCGTGGCCTTGGACTAGCATCCAGCCTTCATGGGCCCTGACAACCACATCCTAATTTCAGCTGAGAAGCAATTACAGAAGAAGTATGTTGCTCCTTATCCTCAACAAAAGGCTGTAATGTTAGATCTAATGGAAACTGGGACCCTACTATAAGGGGCCACACCATCATTTTTATGATTCCCACTGCTATCAAGGTAGACTAGGTCTGTACCTGAATACTTACTCCCAAGTCAAGCATGTCACAGAGGATGAAAACCTGGCTGCATAAAAATGGACCATCAACAAGGCATGAGAAGATTCATGGGTAGTAGACTAATAATGTTTTGTCTATGATCCTTCCTCTTCTTACATGGGATATTTGTCTAGATCCCCATTTAAGAGCAAATTTAAACTTGCCAAAAATGTCTCACAGCTCCTAGCCAAAAGTTCTCCTGGTGGAACATCCCTTTCTTCACTTCTAGGTCGAAACTGTTTGGTTTGCACGTGTCAATGAATTACATCCCTGCTATATGCATCAAGCACTCCAAATTTTGTATCTTAGTATTCCTAATTCCCCAGATGTTTGTAGCTGAAGGTTCAGCAGGTAGAGAGCACTTGAATTTTCAGATCTTTCCAGGCCCCTGGGCAAGGAAGAAATGTGCAGTTCTCCTTTTACTCCACCACAGTAAGTTTAGGATTGGGAACAGCTGGAGGCACTGTTTCTTTCTTAGATGATCAGGCACAGCAATGGCTGATGTCGACTGAAAAAACTTAGGGGATCAAATAACCCAGGATTTATTTGCATTAGGAAATTCTATTTCAAAATTAGATGCGGTCAACTCATTAGCTGAGGTAGTTTTACAACATGGTAGGACCCTGGAGCTGATTTATACAAAACAAGGAGATTACTGTATGATCTTCGGGAAACTTGCTGCTTCTATACAAACCACTGAGGAATTATCAGGGATAATTTGACTGAAATTAGAAAACCCCTCAAAGAAATGGAAAAGGCCTTATGAGGAGGAAACAAATGGCTCCCATTTTCTTTCTCAGGTACTTCCTGGCTATTAACTCTGCTGCCAGCTGTCACAGGGTCCTCAGCTCTCCTGCTCCTGCTAATTAAAGTTGGCCTCTGCATCATTAATGCCTTAACCAGATATATAAATTCCTACTTAGGAGCTACTAATCTGATGGCACTTAATTTCCAATGTGAACAGGTACCCACAACAGAGTCAAAGATTTGACTCAGGGTATAACTCACAGGTGCTAAGGTGATGGCTAACATTATGTTGATAGCTTGCTGTGTTTAACAGTTTAAAATCTCTGTGCATAAGAGAACTATAAAGCAAAATTAAACCTCCAAATGTTAAGGGCTGTTAAGGGTTAACATTGTTTAATGCTGTTTCTTCTGTAAACTGGCTTGTTCTGTGTAGGAGGACCTTCTGCTGGCTGGACAACAATTTGTAACTTTGTATTCTTTGCCCTTAGGAACCCCTAACTGTAGTACAACCTTTCTCTCCCACCCACCAGTTTCCAAATAGTTGCTCAGAGGTTTATATTAATTACAAATGCTCAGCCAATAGCTCATGCTTGTTACGAGCTAACTCTAATATTTAGATTAAACCATTTCTGTTCATCTATGTATTGCCACATGGCTCATGGCTTTACCTCTCCTCTAGCATTTCCTGTTTCCTTGGCAGATAGCTGGCATCTTTCCTTAACTCCACCCTCCTTCTTCCCATCATTCTCAGTTTGGCTTTTCCTCCTAACTTCCTGCCTGGTTACCAGACTGTCAGCTTTTTATTAACCAATGAGAATAATGCATATTCACAATGTACAGAAGGATTATTTCACAGCATTTCCCCCTTTTGTCTAATTAAAAAGGAAGGTTTTAACTTTATCATAGTAAGAATATATTTTAAAAAGTTATTAAAAATTACAGTTACAATATTCAATACATTTGTGTTTGACAAAATTAGAGAAAATACTCAATTATCTATCCTATCTTAATAAGTCTAAAGTTTTTTTTTGAGTCTAAAGTTTTACATCTAATTTGCTTTCTATCATAACTAAGGAAAACTACAAGTATAACTATTTAGTCTTTGACTCTATCAGAGACCCCAGAAGGATGAAATGTTACCTAATGACAGGAATATTCATCCAGTATGTCTCGACAGTCACTCAGAGTTCTTCTGTAATTTTTGGACATCCAAATTTGGCCTATAGGCCTAGCATATCTGACAGACTTTCCTGTGAAGCAGGGAATTTGGAAGGACTGTCCTACCTTGTCTTGGCAAAGTTTGGCAGTTTCCCTTTTTGTGTCCTGTTGTTCCAGTTGGACAGTATACTATCAGTAGTTAAGGCTAGGGCAATTTCTTATAATGGGTAGCTTATGCCACAAAGAAAGTAAACTTCATATGTAGTTTCTATGATACTCATCATTCTCTTTAGAAGTATATCAGTGCTGTCAGGAGCAGATGTATCTCATGTCCAGAAAAGTCTTAGGTTATTAAACATATTAAATGCCATGTCTTTGAAGTATTTAAATACCATATATCTAAATATATCTGTGTATGACATTGAAAACATACTTAACATTATATTTTTAAATGAGCTGTGTAAACACAATACCCTAAACCAGAGTAGAAATATACATACAGTATAATAAAATTAACTTTAAATTTGCATCAATATACCAAAATCTTTTTCAGTGGAAAATATTTAAGATTAATAGTTTTTTAGATTATAGTAGATTTAATAATCTACTCTTTTGTGTTATTATTTCTATATCCCCCTTTTCTTTTTCAGACAAGATCCCTGAATCTAATCTCTCTCTCTTTTTTACCATTACCAATAACAACTTGTAACCACCCCCCTTAAATGATAGAAAATGCCGGGTGGTGGTGGCGCACGCCTTTGATCCCAGCACTTGGGAGGCAGAGGCAGGCAGATCTCTGTGAGTTCGAGGCCAGCCTGGGCTACCAAGTAAGTTCCAGGAAAGGCGCAAAGCTACACAGAGAAACCCTGTCTCAAAAAACCAAAAAAAAAAAATGATAGTAAATATCCATAACCCATTTTTTTGGAAATGTGGGTGTAGTTTTCTAGAGTATTTCCTGTTAATTGGGGGCAGTGGTAATCTTTGAGGGAATCTTGAGAAATTGTTAATCAGAATAATTGTTAAGTCTTGGCTGTAGTATTCTGTGAGGCTAGATCATCTCAGTCAGCAGCCTAGAAGCTGTTCTGGGTGTTGGATCACCTGGGCCATTGTTTTCATTGGTATCTGGTCCCCTTGCTATGAAAATATATAAACTTTTAAAGGTAACATACATATCTGTATTAGTCTAAGTATAGATTATGCATTGTATATGAGTCAGTTAAAGATTTTTTGTATGTGTTTGAGCAGGTAAAATATACATACATCATGTGTCTTGTAGTTCTTTTAGGTTTTTTTTTTTTTTTTTTTTTTTTGTAGCCAGGATCTTTCTTGATCAAACCTGATTTTTTTTAACCCTGAAAGAATGTATAACCTCTCATTTCCTTTGGAAACAAAAGCATAACCCCTTCCCCAAAGTAACATATATTTTGACTTAAATTTTAAAGTCAGGATGTTTTTAAAATATATAGGTTGGTTTAATCTAGCAGTTTACCTAATCTATTGTCTCTTAGCAGGCAAAAAATTCAAAGACAACATAATAACATACAGGATCCAGACTCTGTGTATTTTCCATCTTTACTTGGCTTATTATATTTTTTTATTACTCAAGTTTTGGAGACTTTTCTAACCTTTTTTTCTTTTCTCTCCCAAGTCTACCTATATTTTTTTTTAACACACTGTAACCATTTTAGAAGCTCTTTTTGTCTGAATCTGTCCTTACTGTGTATCTGTAACCTTTTCTGTCTGTCTGAACAAAACCACAAACCCTCCACACAGCATGTTGGCTCAGCACATTCTGGCAGCTCAGGCACACAGTGGTGGCTGGGAGATGTCTCTTTGTACTGTAGCTTGCATTAGAGGCAAGAGACCAGGAAACTATTCTTGGCTCCATATTAAGACCTTTTTAAAAACTTTCTCAGGTTTTTATATGGATGGAGTTGCTAAGCACTGGGTGCCACATGTAGTTGGACATTTCTCTTCTGCCCACCAATTTCCAAATAATCACTCAGAGGATTACATTAATTACAAATGCTCAGTCAATAGCTCAGGCTTGTTACTAGTTATCACTTACATTTAAATAAACCCATTTCTATTAATCTGTGTATTGCCGCATGTGGTGATATTTTATTTATGCACCCCAATAAAACTTATCTGGGGATCAGAGGAAAAAGCCAGCCACTACTAAACATACAGCCAGGCAGTTGTAGCACACACCTTTAATCCTAGCATTTGAGAGGCAGAGAGCTATCTGTATCTGTGTGAGTTCAAGGCCATACTGGGAACAGAGCCAGGAGTGGTGGCACATGCCTTTAATCCTAGTGCTAGTTAACCATAGAGGTCTGGAGGTCTGGACAGACAGACTGGAATTGATAGAGCTGGGTGGAAAGAGGAAGTAAGATGGGAGGACACAGAAAGGTTTATAGGCATATAAGTAGCTCTCTCTTGGCTGAGGATTTCCTAGTGGTAAGAACATGTCTGGCTTCTTTCTGTTTCTCTGATCTCTCAGTTTTCATGCCAATATCTGGCTCTGGGTTTTTTATTAATAAGACCGATTAGCAATTTGACTTACAGCCACATGACTTGTGGCTTTACCTGTCCTCTAGCATGTCTTATGTCCTGGGCAACTGACTGGTATCTCTCCCTGATTCTGCCCTCCTTCATCCCATCATTCTCACTTTGGCTTTTCTAACTAACTTCCTGCCTGGCAGGTGGCTTGACAGGTCAGCCTTTTATTAACAAATGAAAGTAATACATATTCTCAATATACAGAAGGATTATTCACAGCACCTGACTGAGGTAGCTTGGCAAATCCCAAGTACCTGGTGTATACCTGGAGCCAGTATCTAAATGAAAGTCTCTTCTTTATTAAAATTTATTAATGATCAGACTAGTGAATCTCTGAATGACTCCAGATCCATAACAGTCACAGGTCTTGACATTATAACATTGCAATTGGCATGTATCATTAGATATTTAAGTGCAATATGATAATATGATGCACATACAATTTATAATAATCAAATCAAGGTAAGATAATTTCAGTCTACATAAGCACCCATCTCTTTCTGTGCTAGAGACACTCAAATTGCTCTCTTGTAGTTATTTATAAAATATAAAATAAATTTGTTAATTCTAATAGTATTGTTGTTTGTACCTAGTCTCTTTATTAAATTGAAAGAAAATGCATTGCATTGTTTTATGGTCATAACTCTTCCCTGCTCCTCCTACCACCCCAACTACTTTATTCCATACTTTTCTTTTTTTTTACAAAACAAACAAATGGCAACAACAGAAAAGACTCTCCCCCAAAACATACATACATACACACACACACACACACACACACACACACACACACACACAGACTCCCAAAATCAGAAATCATAAAACATAGGCAAAAGTCTTAAACAAGACCAAAAATACCCAAACAAAACAATATGAGACAAAATGTCTACAAAAATACCATTGAGTTAATTTTGTGTTAAACATCTACTCTTGGGCATGAGCCTTCCCTTTAGTGTATCTCTAGGTGTATTTAATATACCCAGTGAGATTTTTTTTTGGCAATAACTATTTTTTTCTTTACAAATACATGTCAGTTGCATATACTTTTCTTGGAGTCATCCAGCCCCTCTGCCTCTTAAAATATTTCTCCCTCCTTTTCTTCCTGAGGGAACAGGTTTGATGAAGACATTCCATGCCTAACTATTTTGTTATACTGTGATAGTGAACATTTTTATTTAGAGGATGAATTTCTTGTCCTAGGCTTATAACATCAAAATTGTGTTTAACTTGTATAAGCTATGAGTAAGCTGCTCCTACCTTGAATGTACCTTGTCAGGTGACCTGAGATGAACCACTTCCTGATGCAGTTGCATTATTCATTAAAAAAAAATACTGATTGTTACAAAATATTTTCTTGCCTCACCTATTTTTGGAAGGTAAGAGATCACAAAATTAAACAGTTTAAGTGCTAAGTTCCACTTTTGTATGAAATGCTTGTTTGCTTGCTTGGATGGCTGAGGTACCTGCTGGACCTCTGTTTCAAAGTCAAGCCTTGACCACATCCAGAGAGGAGATGAGTTAATTTGGCTCCTAAAAATTATAACTTTGTGGGATTTGCATTTATAATCTTCTAGAGAGCAATAGCCTGGGCCTTACCTAAAGAACTCTGGTTTGGTCCTCTCCAGTCTTATCAATACAAATCATTTTACTAAATGCTTTATTAATTCACTAAAACCAAAACTTGAGTCAGACTGGTGAATCTTTGAATGACTCCAGACCCACAGCAATCCATCACTCAACCATCTTCTCTGCCCCCTCCTTATTTTTTTCTTTCCTTCTAGGAACAAAATTCTATTCTTTTCTGTGAAATTAGCCTTTCATTTAGTGTCTACAAATGAGTGAGAAGTATCAATTGCTTGTTGTTCTGTGTTTGACTAATTTCACTTAACACAGTCTCCCAATTCCATTTCTGTGTCCATAATTTAAAATATTGGTAGTTGTGTTTATGGCTGAGTAAGATGCCTTTGAGTGTGTGTAGCACCTTTTGTTTACTCATGCATCCTCTTAAGACATTGTGATTAATCTTATTTATTGATCATAATGAAAAAAGTGCTGCAATATGAAGGGGAACACTTGTTTCACCCTGATACATGGATATTTGATATGCTAAGTAATACGATATCTTGATCATACTGTAGTTCTAATTTTAGTACTTTTAGGTACCTTGACATTGTTTTAATAATGACTATATTAATTGGCCTTCAGTTTTTCTGCACACACAATTCACCCAATGGGAATGAAAATTTATCTCATTATTTTGGTTTACACCTCTCTGATAATTAATGGCATTGAACATAATTTCAAATAACTTATCAAGTATTAGCATATATTTTTGATATATATTTGTTCAAATATCTTGCCCATTTTCAAAGTAGATTTCTGTTTGTTTGCCCACTGTTGAGTTGTCAGAGACTCTTACTATTCTGAATAGCAACACCCTATAAAGAGGAAGAGTTGGTATATGTTTTGTCCCATTGTGAAGATTATCTCTTCATTCTGTTTGATTTGTATCTCATTTCTGTGAAGAAGTGTTTTGATTTGGTATAATTCTATATATCTACTTTTGTTTATATTGCCCATGCCTTTGGTATGATATTGGAAATAAAAAAAAAAACTGCCTACATTAGTGACTTGAAATAATTCCTTGAGGGTTTCTTCTAGCATTCTCAATTTCAGGTTTTATATCTAGGGCTTTGATCCATCTTGAGTTAAGTGTTGGCACACATTTTCTTATTTTAAACATTGATATTTGTTTTCCCAGAACCAATTTATTGAAGAAACTGCCCTTTCCACAATGTAAGTATTTGATGTTGGCTTCCATTATGAATGGAGTGTTTTTTTTTTTTTTTTTTTTTTTTATTCTGTTCCATTGATCTCTGTCTTCATTTTATGTCTGTGACATGAGACTTTGGTTGTTGTTGCTTAAGATGATGTTTTGATGTCAGTTATTGTGATGTGCCTGCATTCTCCTTGTGTATTCAAGATTACTTTAGATATTTATTCTTTTATCTTTCTGTATGTATTGAAAATGTAGTTGAACCAAGAAGATTATTTGGGGAATATAAGCATTTTTACTGTATGGATCATTCCAACTTGTGAATACAGAAAAATCTTTGTAGAAGGTTTGTGTTCTCTTCATTCTCCTTCATAAATATTTTGCAAACATTCATTATAGAAATTTCTTACAATGTTGATTAAATGAACATATCCTGTTGCTCTCAGGAATGGAATATTTGAATATTTTTTTCTCAGTAACTTTAATATTCATGTATAAACAGAGAACTGGTTTATATGTTGACTCTTTAGCCTGAAAATTTAATAAATTTAATTAGTTCCAATGATTTCATAGGGAACATTAAAGTTGTTCCTGTATATAAAATAATGCTATCTAAAAATAAGGACCACTTTCCCTCTTTTTCTTATTTCAGTGTTCTTTATTGATGGATTTATTTTTCCTCTTTTCTATTTGCTCACGTAAGACATCCAGTGCTATGTTAGGTGTGTTACCTGGACATCTTTTTCATATTCCAGACCTTTCTCTTCCCTCTGTATGGTGTTTTCATTATTTCATGTGTTTGCTGGTGGCCATGCCTGTACACACAGTACCAAAGGAGGGTGTTAGGTGTTTTCCTCTATTGCTATCTGGCTTTCCTCCTACCTTGCTCTCACTAACCCTGGCTCTACCTTCCATTTTTTCTGATTAGTCTTAAACAAGCCTCTGCGGTCCTCCTGTCACTCCTACATCAAGTTCCCCATCTCGGAGGCTTCAGGCATCCATGGCCGTGCTGGCATTTTATCCAGCTGCTGAAGATCTAACTAACACCCCGCTGAACTATCTTCCTATCTCCCAATGGCAGATCTATTGAGAAACACTTTTAGCTTTCTTCCAGTAAGTATGATGTTTTCATGGGCTTCTCACATGTACTCTCAATTTTGGTGAGGTTCATTTCCTTTTTACCAGAATTTGAAGGTTGCAGTTTTGAAGGTGCTATAATTTGTATCACTGCTTGTGGCACTATTAGTGGTGGATTAAACAATTAAAAAAATTGGATCTATTTAAAGGAAATAAATCAGTCTACTTGAAAGGGACTTGGGGATCCTCAATCTTTCTTCCTTTTCCCTTCTTCTGCAACAATTCTTGTCCCTATGTACTGTGCCACTCAATATAATAGGGACAAGAAAACCTAGATTAAAATATTGGAAACTGAGGCAAATAAATCAATGTTCTTAAAAATTGATTATCTCAGATAAATCTTTTTCTCATAGTGGCATAACCCTAACACAGGAGAAATGTTGTATGATATCAAATGTTTATTGCACTTTTTGAGAAGATCATTTGTTTTCCCCATACCATTCATTTCAAATGATATATTTGTTGAATTGTGTATATTGTGGTATCTTTTGATATCTGAAATAAGTTGCACACTGCCATGGCATATGATTCCTATATGGTCATGGCATATTCACTTTCCCAGTATTTTATATCCATCTTAATATGAGTGTACATTTTTCTTTACTGCTTATGCTCATTTTCAGTGTTGGCGTCAGCATGGGGCTGGGCCTGAGGAATGAAGTTGGAAAATTATTCTCCCTTTTAACGTTTTAAAATAGTTTAAGAAAGATTAGAAAGATTAGTGATCATTCTTCTTTTTGTCAAATTTTCACCTTGTATTTATTATTTGACACTTTTATACATCTGAAACTGATCACATCCACACTAACTCCCCGTCATACTCCCTTTGGACACACCTCAAAATGCCGCCCTTCAACCTCCATGTCCTTTCCTTTTTCCCACCTTACATGTCCTCTTTTAAAAATGATTTTAGCGCCGGGCGTTGGTGGCGCACGCCTTTAATCCCAGCACTCGGGAGGCAGAGGCAGGTGGATCTCTGTGAGTTCGAGGCCAGCCTGGGCTACCAAGTGAGCTCCAGGAAAGGCGCAAAGCTACACAGAGAAACCCTGTCTCGAAAAACCAAAAAAAAAAAAAAATGATTTTAATATGTTTTAATTGAATTAGAATGACATCACTTTCTTTCTCCCTTCCTCTCTCCTCCCTCTCCCAGCAACCCTCATTTAAACACCTGCCATGTTTTTCCACTCTCAAATTGATAGCCTCTTTTTCTTTGCACACACACACACACACACACACACACACACACACACACACAGAGAGAGAGAGAGAGAGAGAGAGAGAGAGAGAGAGAGAGAGAGAGAGAGAAATTCTCCATTCCTAGGAATTCCTTTTGCGAAAAACAATTTTTTGACTGAATCAATTTAATTTTGTGGCTACTGATTCATGATTACTCTTCTCAAGCATTGTTCTCTATTTAAATGATTTAATTATTGATGGTTATATTTTTCCAGAAGTTTACCCATTTCTTCCAGGTTCTCCAATATGTTGGTGTATCTATATTAACAGAAAGTACTGTTGTGAGATATTTGTACAGTATGTGGAGTTGTACAGCTATGATTGGTGTAATAAAAAGCTGAATGGCTAGTAGCCAGGCAGGAGAGGATATGCCCGTTTTCTGGGGCAGAGAAGGGAAGGAGAGGAGGAATGAAGGTGCTCAGGAGATGCCATGGCAGCACTAAAGAGGCCAGATATACAGTACAGAGTAGAGGTAACAGAGCCATGTGGCAGAATGTATATGAATAAAAGCAGGTTAATTTCAGTTATAAGAGCTGGGGGGACACACCTAAGCTAAGGCCAAGCTTTCATAATTAATAATAAGTCTCTGGGTCATTGTTTTCAGGCTGGCAGTCCAAAGATGATCTGACAAGAAAGCTTGCTACAAGGCATAATGATCTCTGTTCAGTAACATCAAGATAGTATCATGCTCCCCATCTGTTAATATGTTTTCATCTCCTTGGTTAAAGTAGCTTTTCATGAAAATTATTCATTTTTCTTGGGTTTAACAATATTAATTTTTATGTCATTATTTCACCATTAATTTTGTTATTTATTTTCTTCCATTAATTTTGTGTTTAGTTTGTTCTTCCATTCCTTGTTTTTGGAGTATTATCAATAGGTTGTTTATTTAATGAATTTTGGTTCTTATTTTTTAGTGAAGACTCATATTACTATAAATTTCCACTTTAGAATTTCTTCTGATGCATTTCATAGATTTGTCATGCTGTGCTTATCTTACGAGTAAATTACATTGCCATCTTTGATGTATTTGCTGACCCATGATCATGTAAAAATATATTCTTTCATGTTGAGTAATTTAGTCATTTTGTCAAGATCCTCTTGTTGATTTCTACCTTCATACCACTCTGGGTAGAGAGGATGTAGGTTTTGAATTTTTTAAATTTGTTGGAATTGTGTTTTAATATATGGTATACATTGGAGAATGCTCTGTGTGACAATGAGAAGATTATGTATCCTGAAGATATTGGATGAGATGTTTGTTCTATTAATGTCTGAAAAGTCCATTTGGTGTCTAGTACAGATTAAATTTCAAAATTTTTGCTTATTTTTTGATTATCTTTCCACTGACAAGAGATAAATGGAAGAAGTTATTTAGACTCAATCTCTTCATTTATATAAAATATTTGATGTTTAGAATTAAGTGATCTAATGTTGGGATATATGTACACATGAGCTTTTTATTTCTTCTTATTAAGTTGATTCTTTACAGTATAATGACATTATCCATGTGTTTATGCCACTTTAGACTTAGTGTTTATCTTGTCTAAGTATATACTATAGCTATCCCTCTTTATTTTGAATTTTGTTTGTAGCTACTAATTTTTCTACCCTTTCGTTTTGTGGTAATATGTATATTTATTGGTGAAAAGAGTTCTAGGTAGGATATTGCTGAGTTTATTATGCTTTCACCTATTGTAAATTGTTTATTCCCTCAGCCGTTATGAAGCTTTTAGTTGAGTAGTGCTATCTGTCCACATGCAAGGCCATTGTTGGTAGGTAATGGCTTCTAATTACTTTTCTGTTTTTATTGTTTATTATTTCATATTCTCTCATATCCATCCTTGTTCTTTGTAGTTTTTCTATTATTGCATTTTGTTAATTTTCTCACTGTCTTTTGTGCATCTGCCAGCTTAATGGACTGTGTACCTGAAGGGAAACTCACCCACTCGATTAGATGGCTCTGGGAGGTCCTGCTCTTCTCTCAAATTCGTTCTGCCTTGTTAAAAACAGATTACATTCCTAAAGCTAGCCACCAAAGTCTATTTCCTTATTTGGCCACTTCCTTCTCCTGAGGCAGACTACCAAGGTCCATTTATCAAAGTATTGAAGTCCAGCAACCAAAAGCCCCCTTTGGCTCACCTAATTAACATGCCCAATCAAAAAAAAAAAAAAAACACAACACTGTATCATAGCCCATTCTAACACAGTCCTCCCCTTTTTCTCTTCTTAAAAGTTATGCCTACAAGGTCATTTGCTGCTCTTTTTCTGCCTGAGTCATAAAGCAGCCACTTTAACTTTTCTTCTCCATGTAATAAAGGATCTCTCTGTGAAAACAGATGTTTGAGTGTGGTTTGTGTTTACTCCATGATCCTAGAGTGAGTCCCACTGTGTAGAGGGAGGGGCTCCTTCAGTACCTCTTCCTATTTCTTTGATGGTTATTATGCATTTCCAGATACACAGCTTCTCAACCATTCTTATAGGCCTGGGATGATGTTAATGACTCTCTTGGGTTTTGCTTATATATTCTTTTTCTTCATTTTTAAAGGTACCTTTCTGGGTTTGGTGTTCATGATTGGCAGTATGGTTTTCTTGCTTGACATTGAATATAACATTCTGTTGTTCTTGATGGGCTTGCATAGTTTCTATAAGAAATAAACTGTTTTAATGGAATTTTCTTCTTTTTCCGCTTGATGAATTTAGAATGATCTTTTCTTTGGGTTTTTGAAAGTTGAGCAGCAATACAATTCACTATAGACATTTTTGTTCAAATATAATCAACAACTTTTGTGTTTTCTCAGTCTAAATATTCATGTTTTTCCAAAGGCTGGGAGAGTTTTCAGCTATTATTGAAGTACTTGCTTGTGTCCTTTCTTCTTTTCTCCTTGGTTAATAGTAACAATGTGAATACTCACTCATTTGCCTCTCGTCAGACTTATAGGTGTTTTGTCTTAATGTCTTTCTTTCCTTTCTCCTTTCTTCCTGTCCTTCTTTTTTCTTGCTCTCCTTCCTTCCTGGATTACTTTAAAAGAACCACCACCTGCAACAACAACAACAAAAACTGTCTTTGATCTCAGAAGTTACTTCTTCTGCCTGATTTATTCTGTTGTTAAAAATCTTAAATGTGTATTTGTTTCATTTACTTGATACATTAAGTACAACACAGTCTACTTCTTTTATATGATCTGTATTTGGTAAGTTTGTTAGGTTAATGAATTGTTTTCCTAATTTCACTGTACTGTTGTTCTATGCTCTGTTATTGAGTTTCCATAAAATGATAGTTGTGACTTACTTTTCAGTCAATTTGTTGACTTCATTGTGGATGAAGTATGTAGCTAGAGAATTATTTTAGAATTGTCCTATTCCCTTGTTTTCTTCTTGCTTTGGTCTTTGACATATTCACATTTGTCATGTCACTTGCCTCTTCTAATTGTATAGGATACCTATTATAGTAAATAGGATTTATCCAACTAAAGTAATCAAAGATGTTAATTGAGTAGGCTATATTGTTTGTGGTTCTAGTTAGGTGTAACAGGGGAAAATTCATAAGGACCCCACATTTAGACATACAAATAAAGGAGAGAGGTAGTATCATTCTTGCCCAGTGGCGAGAGCCCTTAATTCTTTATCCATTGACAAGTGGTGAGCCATGAAACCATATACACACAAGCAATACTTAATGGGCTCAGCAGGTCATATTTATGGATGTGTGTGTGTGTGTGTGTGTGTGTGTGTGTGTGTGTGTGTGTGTGTTGGTAAATAATTAAAGAAAAAGGAGGCCATAAATTTTGAAAGGAAATTAGTAGAGTCATGGGAAGGGGGCTTATAGGGAAGAAGTATGTGCCAGATTGGAGAGGGGAAAAGATGGAATTACATTTTACTTGCAACAAAAATATTGGAAATGAAAAGACATTTATTATTGACGTCTTTCCTCATTTGGCCCAGTCTGCATGGATAGCATTGCGTCTTGGTGAAATCCTTATTGTCCACTGATATTTTCTAGCCAAAACTCCTGTGGAATAACAAGTTCTCCACCATTACTTACTTTACTACTGTTGGTATGTGGAGTGTGTGTGTGTGTGTGTGTGTGTGTGTGTGTGTGTGTGTGTGTATGTTTGCAAATTAGTGAATGTGTTTATGTGTAAACACTGTACTGGGCACCTCTAGTCATACATCTAGACTGATTTAGGATTTTATATCACTTCAACTATTTGTATTTCATTATAGTTTAATTACAGTAAAGATGTTCATGACATATTATGAGATCAGTATGTGACCTGCTATAAGTTACATCACAGTGTGCACACACAGTGATAATTCAAACTGTACCTTGGCCTTAGAGACTCTACTTACTAGAACAGTTTGGGTCTTTTTGATTGCAAGTTTAGAAGCAATATTACTATATATCTGGTTGGAAACTTAGACAATAATTCATGAGGCATGGTTGATAAATGACTTTTTTAAAAATAGAGTTTATTTATTTATTTATTTATTTATTTATTTATTTACTTTTGTGTATGTGTGTTTGAGGGTAGTGTATGTGAGTGGAGGTTCCCATGGGGCCAGAGACATTGGATCTCTTTGGAATTAGCACTACAAGCAATTGTGAATTGGCAGATATGGGTGCAGTAAGCCAAACTTGGGTCCTTTGCAGTAACAGTTCATGCTATTCACCATCAAGCCGTCTTTCTACACTCTGATATACAATTTATGCATAAAACAAAATGTTTGTCACAATAAATTAGTACCTTGTAAGTACATGGGAATAATTAAATCATATAAAAAATTGAGATCTGAGAACTTACTGGACATGTCAGACTGAATAAAAGGTGAAAGTCTTAGTTGACCTCTTTGAAATCTCTTAAATTGGTTGCTTGCTTTTTAATCCTTTGTAACCATTCTATAATTTCCACATATACTTACATAGATGCATACAGATAGAGAGATATAAATTTTATGTGTGATATGAGAATTAATAATAAGTCTTTGAGTTTACAATAAAAATATTTTAGTAGTGTAATAAATATTTCATGAATTTGGCACACATTGCAAATTTATTAATATTCAATAAATAAATTCAATATGTGATTTATTGAATAATAATAAATTTGGATTCTTCAGATAGACACAGACAGGATCATCCATATTTATGGCATAGTAATGTTCCAGCAACATCAGAAGCAAACATGTTGGTCATTTCAAACATGTTATATGACAGATTTATATATGAAAAGGTTAAAAATCCTCTGCTATTACTTAGTATGATTGCTTCCTTGTTCATATATCCATAGACTAGCCTACAAAGATTAAAAAGAACAATATGAAAACTAATATAATAGCATATTTTATATGTCTTAATTTAATTATTTATATTGATTTTTGAGCAATATTTACTGACACATATTGGGCATGAATTTTGAAAATAATGGTTTAGTAATCATGGCTTTTATTTGTAAAAACATGAGCCTTAGCATTTACCCTCTACTTTCTTAGTAGAGAGGGCTTGTTTTTCTTTATCTTAATATAAATTGCATTTGCCACTTATGAATTAAGTAATTTATCCTCTCTGATCCTCAGTATTTGAATTTAGAATATGTTATAACAATGTTTGCCTTTTAGAACTATAAGGGTTAAATAAAACAGTGATGGTAAAGGCTTAGGTCCATGCCATATACGAAATATTAACAACAATGAATGTAGAAAATGTAGTCACCAAAAATCTTCCAATGTCAAGTAATTAGAGATAGTCTACTTTTCTTTGTATATCCCTGAAAAGTTTCCTCTGAGGAAAATCAACACGTGGAGAGGTTACAACAGCACTAAAATGAACATTTACACATCTTTTACCTTTACCTTGCCACCAGTATCTGTCACATCAGCTTAGTTTATTGATAGATGATGGGTAGACAGATCTATGTGAAGATGGGCATGTAGTAACAAAGCTTCTGTGAAACTACTTGGAAATAGATTTTAGAAATATTTAAAATCTAAATACTTCAACCTGTATCTTTTATGAAGTATGTTTTAACCTTTTAAAGTATGTATATAATTATTTTGAAGTCAGTATATTTTTCAAATTTTTTGAGCCTAAGCTCAGTGAGAATTATAAACTTATGAATCACTTTCCAGTTCTTTAGTACCCAGTGCCTCTTTACATCTGTGATCTCACTGATTTAACCCTCAATGTTAAAATGTATCAGCAAAGAAGATTGTCAATACTTAGAGAAAAGGCAAAAGAAATTAGTCCCAATGGGAAGAGACATTGCTGAGAACCAACCATGATGATTTTAAAAGCTGACTGAATTCTTAAATTCTTAAAACCTGTGACTCTAAAATTTACCACATGAATAAAAGTGATGATCTTGGTGTCAGGTAACTTGTGAGATGTTTAAAATCATTATTAATCCTAGCAATTAAATATGTCTGTACAGCAGTGTAGGGATGAGCAT
>CABHPP010121138.1:0-15000 GCA_902168425.1 Peromyscus attwateri | reverse complement strand
CCCTGACATATAGATAACGGATGGCTTTGGGGATTTTTAGAATAAAAAAGCATTAGGAATGAGACATGTCATCTATTATTTTGCCTAGCCCTCTTTATCACTTTCAATCTAAACAGAAATATGATGTATTACAGGGAAATGGTCCCCTTTGTGACATTTCTGATTGTGAATACACTGTTGCTGGCCAGGATGGTTCCTTTTTCCGAGAGAAATGAGATAGGCTTTAACATTTCACAAACTACATGTTTTGAAAATGGATCCTGCAAAAATTCATTAACTTCACAAATTCTAAGTATCAGAAATTATCCTATTTCAGTAATAAAAGTATATTCAGAAACACTTTGAAATATGCACATGTGGATTCAGCATGAAAAAATCACTAGACACTCCATTGACTAGTAAAATGATTTCCTTTAAGTCTTCTGAGTTCTGAGAACTGTAAATAAGAATCGGGATATCTCTTAGGGGTCATTGACATGTTAGGGGGCTTGATTTCAAAGACTCCATGACGATGCCTTTCCAAAATTGCCTCACTCAAAGAGTCCAATGAAGATTTGACTCTCATTTCCAATGCAGGAGAGCAACCTCTGCAACTTATCCTGTGTTCATTAAATAATTACCACAGTTAGATTCCTTTCGAGTTTGGCTCACAATAGTTAACTCCATTGTATAGATGAGACATGGAGATACAGAACAATTGGAAATAGTTTCCAAGTATCACATTTAATAAATTTTACAGCCGAGGTGGGGATGGAAAACTGACATCAGCCCAGAATTTTAGGCTTTGGTCCTGTGTTGTTTTGAGTTTAGGAGAATATAAGTAGCCACTTAAAATATATGGGAGATTATAACTAGGGAGAAGCAATCTTTAGGAGAAAGTAACAGTATGTATAGTCATTTTATAAGGTTTCTATTTTCCACATGTTTCTCTTCTAATTCAAAGCACAGATTTTCTTTTTTGTTGTTGTTGTTGTTGTTGTTTGTTTTTTTTTGTTTTTGAGACAGGGTTTCTCTGTGTAGTTTTGGTGCCTGTCCTGGATCTCGCTCTATAGACCATGCTGGTCTCAAACTCATAAAGATCTGCCTGGTTCTGCCTCCCCAGTTCTGGGATTAAAGACATGTGCCACCACCACCCGGCAAGAGATATTCTTGTCATCAGGTTCCAAAGGAAATTCCCTTTTGCTACTCACAAATTACATGTGCTTGTAGAGCAATGAAGCTGAATAAATCAGGAAAATATCCAGGCCTTATAAGTCTAGATGGAAAAATATTTAATTTCTCACTCAAGAGCACCCAGTAGCTTGGTCAACATCCACTGCACACCTCTTGTGTTTTCTGTGGGGTAGTGTGTAGCTTAAGTTTTCCTGCCTGGCCCACAGTCAGGATAAATCTCTTTCACCTGCCAGTCCCACAGCCACTCAGACCCAACCAAGTAAACACAGAGACTTATATTGTTTACAAACTGTATGGCCGTGGCAGGCTTCTTGCTAATTGTTCTTATATCTTAAATTGATCCATTTCTATAAATTTATACCTTGCCACATGGCTTGTGGCTTACCAGCATCTTCACATGCTGCTTGTCCTGGCGGTTGCTGGCTGGCAGGCTGGCAGGCAGGCTCCTTCTGCCTTCCTGCTCTTTTAATTCTCTCTGTTAGTCCCGCCTACTTCCTGCCTAGCCACTGGCCAATCAGTGCTTTATTAGCAACACATTTGCCATACAGAACATCCCACAGCAGTAGTGCATCTTCCTCTGCCTTCACTGTCAATCCCTGACCACAGCACAGCACTGGTCCACTAAAGCTCCCTGTGCTATACCTCTGTGGAAGACCTCCAGCCTATTGCTTCGAAGTGCAAACTGCAAGTGTTTATGTCCAAATAAGGGATTACCCACAACTCTGATGTCACTGGCTTTCTCTTTCTTTTCTTTTTTTTAAGATTTATTTGTATTTTTCTTTTTATAATTTTAATAAAAAGGTAATTGCATAATTTCCCTCTTTGCTTCACTACCTCCATCCTTGTTTTGCTTTCTCTTTCTTTTTTTGTCTACCAATCCCTTACAAATTCATGACCTTTACCTCTTTGTCTTTTCACACACACACATACACACACACATACACACCCCCACACACACACATACACACACATACACACACACAGACACACACACACACACACACACATGCTTGTGTGCACACACAGAGTCATGCACAGACATACATTCAGATGCATGCCCAGGAATGCACACACACACACACACACACACACACATACAGACAAACATATAGTTACAACCTACTATGACTGTCTGGTGTTGCTTCTGTGTCTATGATGTCAAGTCTGACCACTTAGTACTGGATAACACATCAGAAGGCTCACTCCTAGGATGGACTACTTCTCTTGTTTTCAGGAACCATTAGTTGTTTTCAGGACAGTCTGTGGGTTGGGCCCATGAGAGTTCCCCCTTCCACCTTAGCACGTCTGTGGTTGCCATCACTTTTAAGTTCTTGTTTAGGCAGCCCTGTTATTTAGGTATCATTTGCGTTGCTTTCCTGTCATTTCTGGGAGACACAGCTTCACAACCGACCTTCAGGTTCTCAGGCTCTTCTTTCTTCCAGCTTTCCCATTGCTCCAATTTTAAGACCATAGACTCTTCCAGCTGACTTGGTTTTGGACTAGCTCCCAGCAAAGATATATGAGTTCTAAGATAATTAGATATTTTGCTGTTACAACTTGCAGTCTTCCTTCCTGACATCAATACAGATACTACAAGAAGGGATAGATCATGAAGTTTTAGTAAGAAAGTTTTACTCAGAATTATTTCTTGCCTTCGATGATCAGACTCTGTTTACTACATAAACAATCTGCAAATCAATCTGTTCTGGATGGAGGTGAGTTGGCAAACCACAGGTCTCACAATGCAGCCCCCATTCCTGAAGTCATACACATAAAATCTACAGGGTATATAAATCACTAGTCTGTGACACCAATTAAATATCCTTATATGCAATAAACTGGTATTTCTATAGAATTAAGGATTCTGCATCACCACATACTGTGGAATTCAATATAAAACTTGCAGTATTTACCTATTTAATTTAAATATAAGGCTAGTAGTTGATACAATATATACCTTTTATTAGAAATTAATATTTATTGTGAATAACAGCATAAAAGTTATAAACATTTGATTAAGTAATGCAATTTATAGTTTTTCCTTATTTATTTATAGATACATTAAAACTGCTATGAAGTTAAGTGTTATTATTTAAGAGAGTAGCATGTCTCATCAAATTCTCATTTCACAGTTTAACTAAAAAACAGAAATAAGTAACCTATGGCCTGTAGCCAGGCACCCTCAGGAGAGATAAATTATCCTTCCATCTGGCATCCAAATGGGGCCTTTATAGCTAACATCAGAATGTCAGATTAAACTGACTTTAAAGAGGGACCCTGTGTCTAAAGCACAGGAAAATACCTGGGGTATGAACACAGAGAAAGGACGAAAACAACAACAAAAACTTTCCTTTAAATTTTCGAGTAGAAAATAGATACACATATTATCCACTCATTCTGCAAGGACTGGGCTCAGTCTATTGACAGATGAGCAAGCTCATTCTAAGATTTCTTATGTTAGATCTAATACAAAGTAAGTATACAAGATAAAGAACATATCAATTTTTTTAGACTTCAATTTATTTATTATTAAATATATAAATGTGAATTTGTGTGTGCTTGTGTGTAACTGCATGTGTATGTACATCTGTATATGCATATGTGCACATGCTTGTGCCTCTCTGTAGGCACATTTGTGTGCATATGTGCGTGTATGTGTCTGTGTGTATTTCCTTGTGTTTGCATTTTCATGTGCATTTGTGTGTTTGCATATGCATATGTTTGTGTTTGTGTGTGTATGCACACATTCATACTGTACAAGATTTCACCCAGTAATCTTTTTGCTTGGTGATAAACCCTTCTTCTTACACACTATCTTGCTAACATTTCTGTCTGTTCAAATTGTATTTTCATTTTCCAGTTTGTTACATATCATTGTGTCTGCTTTGTGCTTATGTCTCATTAAAAGGTGGCACTGCTTAATGGAATAGAAAAACTGCATTTGTAAATTATTCTAATCTGGAAAAGATGGGCCTTCAACATCTCTCTTGTACAATTATTCAATTGAATGTGGTATTGCAAAATCATTAGTTGAATAAAACAATCAGGTGAACAAGTAATTTCATTGCTAGACTAGAGAGATTTAAAATTGGTTCAGCACTAGCAAGCAGTATTGCTCATTGGAAGGACCTTCTGGGTATGCTATAGGTTCTGTGAATGATAAGTCCTGGGGTAAGAAGCATAATTTAATGTTTGGGAGCTAATGTACATCACAGAGTCATTTATCACAGGAGTCTTTGTTGCTAGAAAGGAAGAGGGAAATGTATTCATAAGGAGAGGGAACATTCAGATATAGCTTGTCATTTTCTATTCAGCAATTCAGCTTAGCTGTGGTTATTAGCATTCTACAGGACCACATCTCCTGAATTTTGGAGGGAGCATTTTTTGGCCACAGGGGTTTAAAAATCTCACAAAAGTGCAATGATTTAGAATCACCAGCTTCCAGAGTTTGGGTGAGTTTATTCTCTCTTGAAAGTTCATGGCTAATGAGCTCACAATCTCTTAAGCTGGTTAGAACTCAAATATACGTTTGTTCTTAGATGGTGTATTTTTACCAGGTGCTCATTTTCGAAGAAACTTGCCAATCAAGGGCTGTAAGATGGATAATCAATGTAGTTTTTGCTACATAAGCACATGGACATGTGTTTAATCCCAAGCATCCACGTAAAATTTGCCATAGGTAGTGAAATATTATTGTTATGCCTGCACTGGGGAGGTAGAAGCAGATACAGGAGTTGCATGCTTTGCATTGCTAGTGTACTTGCCACCTCTCAGCAAGGGAGAGACCTGGGCACACACACAAAGCCAAGGGGAAGGCACCCCAAAATGGCATTCTTTATTGTCCTTTCTCTCCCTCTCTCTCTCTCTCTCTCTCTCTCTCTCTCTCTCTCTCTCTCTCTCTCTCTCTCACACACACACACACACACACACACACACACACATTCACAAACACATGATGAGACTATTAGCTGTCAACAAATTTAAGCAAAAATGGAGACAGCTATTTCTTCTCTTGACTCGTATGTGGTTTGAACTCAGAAGTTTGTTTCACTGTGACTCCATCTTAACCCTCAATAAAAACCACAAAGAACAAAGATTTGAGGCAGCCTAACCTATTCTTTGTTCTTTTCCTGTTACCTTGCCTTGCTACTCTCCTGCAAGGTGTACGTTCCCTGTATTCTGTTTCCTAAAAAGCTCCTAAAAAAAGAGATTGCGTTTCATTTGGAAAGTGCTCAAGAAGGGGCATCACTAACCTTAGGTTGTCACATCAAAAAAGGAGATATTTTTTATAGGAGCAAAATTAGCTTATTGATCTTTGAGTATTTTCCTTCGTAGCAACTCTTTAAAAGCAATCAAGTTTTAATAATTGCATGGTATTCTCTCTCTCTCTCTCTCTCTCTCTCTCTCTCTCTCTCTCTCTCTCTCTGTGTGTGTGTGTGTGTGTGTGTGTGTGTGTGTATGGTGCATGTGCACATTTATAAAAGTCTATGCACATGCATAGAGGCCAGAAGAGGATGTCTGCTGTCCTGCACCATCACTCTCTGCTTTATTCCCTTCAGGGAAAGGCTCTCACTAAATTGGTGCTATGCTGGCAGTCAGCAAACCCTATTGATCTGCCTGTCCCTGCTCTGTATAGCACTAGTGGCCACACCTGATTTTTTCATGGGTTTTAGTGATCTGAAGTCAGGTTTTCATCATTTTGTAGCATATATCATTGAGCCATATCTACCATCACTGTATTTATTTTTCTATTTCTTCCCTTTTATTACTACTTTTCAAAAAGATTCATTTATTTAAATTATAATATAATTGTATCATTTCTCCCCCCACCCCTGCCCCATTTCTTCTCAAATTCATGGCCTCTTTTCCTTTTGCTCTTATTGTTATATATACTTTTGAATGCATTTATATATAAATATAACATGCTCAGTCTGTTTATTGTTGAATATATATATATATATATATATATATATATATATATAATATGAACTTAGGACTGATTACTTGGTGTTGGATATCCAATTAAGAGGCACATCCTGGAGAAGATTAATTCTTCCTCTCTCACCATTCCATGGTTGCCTATAGTTACTTCTCTGGAGTTGAGGTCCTATGAAATTTCCCTTTTTTACGATCTCATGTCTATCAGTATTGTCTTTATTCAGGTCGTTTTAGGTTGCCGTATGGTTGAGCTGTCATTGGTGCAGTTTCTTTTTCATTTCCAGGAGACACCGACTCACAGCAGGTTTCTTTCTCTTCTGGTTTCCCAGCACCTCTTCTGTGATGCTCCTTGAGTCTCAGATATGGAAGTTGACTTGTAGATTCATTCACTGAGGCTGAGTTGTTCACCATAAGTTGTGGGTTTTTTTTTTTTTTTTGTAATGGTCTCATCTGCAGCAAAGAGACATTTCATTGATCAGGACTGAAATTGACATTTATCCCTGGGTACAAGGATGAGAATTTAGAATGCCGTTAAGAATCATGGTAGTTTAGTAGAGTGAAGGTAGTAGGTTTCACTCTAAGATTCATGAACTCACTTGCCCTTGGTAACTGGCTATGTTTTCAGTACCAGGCATGATTTCCCTCTTTTTGAGAGTGTTATAAGTCCAAATAGAAAGGTATTGCTTACCACTAAAATATGAGTTCCATGATTGCACCCTTAGAAAATCTTCTCATGCTGGTCATCATGTAGTTCATCTGTGATATAGTTGATGACTATTGGTTTAGTTATTGTATTCTGGAATAGCATCTTCTGGTAACATGAAAGCTACTCATTAGGAAAGACGATTTCAGGTCAGATACAACTGGGATCTTCCAAATTCTGTGTCCAAAGTGAAGGGTGACTTCAGCAACAGGGACTTGCCTTCGGTGTGTTGGAGACTATACATAGCAACAGCAAAAGCTTACATTGTCTGAGAAATCTCTTGGACTCTGCTAAAAAACACGAGGATGTGAAATATAAAAAGGCTACTGGCTTTGTATTTGGCTACATATATTTATATATGAGTTTAGTGATTTATTAATTAATTAATGGATTTCCAAATTTGTAAATAACTAGTGATTAAAATTAATTTATTATTGGTTTTTATAAAGTATGCAAAATTGTAAAGAATTACTGATATTTATGGTGGACATATAGCAGAGATAAAATAAATCGAAACAAATCCAAATTATCTAGCAAAAGTGATACAGCCTTTGAGAAGCCTATGCTAAACTGTAGCCTTGAACCGTATGTTTAAGGTATAAAGCCCATGGGAACTGAAAGGTTTAGGGATGAGGAAGTGGCTCAGTGGTCAAGTATTTGCCGTGCAAGTGTAAGGATGTGATATATCTGTGAGCTTTTGTTTTGATGGAGAGGCCTTACAGCAAAGAATAAGATCCAACATGATGAACAAATAGTTTTATATAATTCACAATTGATTAATGCACTAGGGTTGTATATATAAATATTTATACTTTTTTTTATATTTTCCACAATTGGGTGTGTTTCTCTATGTCTTTAGAAAGGCATGGGCTATAGATTTTCTCACTGTGTAATATGTATTTAGTAAAACTACTTCTGAAGCGAGCAGATTCTGAATATGCACTATCAAGGAACCCTCTGAAAAGTAAAAGGAAAAATACTGTATCAAAATAAATTGAGAGTAAGTTTTAATTGCAATAATAAAGACAAGGAAGGAAATATTCTGTAAAGATGGATCACACTGAACTGCACACAGGTTTCTTTGTTTTATTTTAATAGAAGCAACAAATCCTGAAAAAACAGAGACAGAAATAGAATACCTCCTAAACACACCACATAGAAGGCTGCAGAAAACTAAGGAAATATCAGTAAGATTCATTATTGCTGCTGTTACATAGCTAACATTTAAAAAAAAATGGAGGAACTGTAATATAGTTTCATCATTTCCTCCTTCTCTTTTCTAACTCCAAAATCCCCTTCCTTGTTCACTTTCAAACTCATGGCCTCCTTTTCTTTATATATATACATATATGTGTATGTATATTTTATAGATGGATAAATATATACATATCATATTTTGAGCATACTAGCCCCTAATTTCTTGTGTTATTCTTGCACTCAGAACCCTATTTTCTCCTCAAGAATTTCTTCTCCTATTTTCATGTCATGCTTTGTTATCCACTTCATTTAATTGTTGCTTGCATGAGTGTGTGTGTGGATCATGTACTTTAGTATGGACAGTTTTCCTCAGTTGGTACACCACTGAGTTGGATCTTTCTCTCCCAGCAATTATTAAGTACTTATATATCATCGGGAGGGTGTGCCTTATGAATTTATCCACAATGATGGAATCTTGAGTGCATCCACTTTGTAAAGGTGATGTGCAGGCAACCACAGCTGATGTAGTTTATGATTTCAGCATTCCTGTCTTGTCCAGGAGATATCCCAATTATTTTAGAGAATAATTTAACTTAGTATTCAACAAATAGAATACCAAAATAGGTACTGGACAGATCTTTTCCAGTTCAGTCTTTACATTTCAAGCATAAGAAACCTAAAGAAGTGTCAGATTATTGGAAAATTTTGTATCAAGGCTTACTATGTGCATAGTTGTATGCTATACCATAGAAACATTGCATGGCATAGAGTCTGTCTCTTTCCCACAAGATGGTTATTATACAGGTTTACAGATTTTACAGTTACCTCAAATGCTATAATAGTGAAAGATAAGAACACCCAGTGTTGCATTTAATAAAGACATTTTGGCCACAAGAACAGGTATGCAATTAATATTACCTATCGGGAAAATGTACAGATACTTAAAGAAGTTTGATATCATCATGAGTTAGTTGATTTAAATGAAGGAACACTACACAGAAGCAGCATATATATTAAGATTGGAAAGACAGGTAACATGAGAACCTCAAGAACATACATCTTTGAGGGAATAGTGAGCTGAATCAGGGTATGAGCACTTGCTTCACAAGCATGTGGACCTGAGTTCAGAACCTCAGTGACAAATATATATATATATATATATATATATATATATATATATATATATATCATGCCCACATCCACACCTGTAAGATTAGCACTGTTGGGGGGGAGTGCACACAGGTGGATAAGAGGATCATTGGGGCTTATCAACTCTGATATCTTAGCTCCATGATGAGTAACAGAATAAGAAAAATGTGGAGAGTGAGAGATCAGGACACCCAAAATTCTCTTCTGGCCTCTAGAGTCATACACTCCTGCCCATATAGGCCACCCATATACAAAACATACACATGGAGAAAAACACACACTGACAGAAAGTAGAAAATGTTAAGGGTAACACATAGATCTATGGAGCCAACACTGTACAAGAAAAAAAAGAAGCAAGTTTGTTTTGTTTATTACGGCGTTTTGAATAGAAGAAAAGCTATACTGTGTAGGGTTCAAAGCAGCTTGCATACCAGATTGGCAAGCAGATTACTCTACAAGTGCCTTACTTCAGTGCCATCAATTTTCTGTTGGTAGAATAATGTGGCTAAGGTATATCAGTAACATATTTTTGTTGTCTACCATTGTATCAATATGTAAATTGCAGAGAAGTTCAAAATACAAGGGTGAACATAAGATAGTGCTATGTAGGAATCTTCCTCGAGACTAGGAGTCCGAAGTTACTTAAGATTTAAAGGACTGGGTTTCATATCTGTCTTCCTTGAAAACACAGCCCAAAAATAATTTTTATTCACATGGTAAAAACATAATCTAGAACATACATTTTTCTCAAACTTCACCTCTGGGGAAAAATTCTAAGAATGTTTCTAGTTGACAAATCAAAGAATGGTGAACTCAATGTTTTATAAATTATAGAACACAATTCTAATGAGTAATTATGCCATTTTCTCTAATGGAATTCATGAACTTAATTATGGATATTTGAAAGAATATATATATATTCTTTCATATATATCATATATCATATATAATGTCATATATATATATCATTAATGTGATAGCAAAAGTGATACAGGAGTAGTACTAGGCTAAATATTTATAGTTGTAACATTTTATAAGAATATGGTTTCATATAGTTTTTAGAATTTGCCTTTTACATTTGTAATCATTTGCTGTAATATACTTTTTAAAAATGACATTTTGTTTGATGTGTCTGGTGTAAAAACATTCAGCTTCTATTAAACCCAAGTAATAAAAGTAGTCCTTGTTTCTCAGAAATGACCAAAAAATAGATGACAGGTTAGCCATTGATGGAATAAGACAATGCGTGTAGTTTGCTTTTTATTAATACTCCTTTAAAATTATACTTATTCATATTATTTTTAATAATTTCATATATAAGTAGTATATTTATATAATTTGTACATGCCTTCTTGTCCAACTTCTCCAGTGATTCCCCCAAATCCTCAAATTCATGACCTTTTAAAATTATATCTATATGTGTATACAGTACATAGATAGACAGATGATAGATAATGATAGGTAGATGATAGATGATAGATAGATAGATAGATAGATATACAGACAGATATAACCCTCTGAGTCCATTAATTTTTGTTTATGTGTTTATGTGTTATGGCTTAACACTTAAGATTAAATAACATATTAAGAGGCCCATCATTGGAGTAAAATGATGCTTTCTTTCTAAGCATCAATTAGCTCATCATCTATTATGGGTGGGAGCTTGTAAAATTTCCCCCATATTATTTTTTTTGAATTTATTTTATTTTATTTTACAATATAATTCAACTTTACATATCAGCCATAGATTCCCCCTTTCTCCCTCCTCCCGCCCCGCCCCCCTCCCCTGGCCCACCCCCCATTTCCATCTCCTCAAGGGCAAAGACTCCCCCGAGGATTGAGATCCACCTGGTGGACTCAGCCCAGGCAGGTCTAGTACCCTCCTCCCAGGCTGAACCTAGGGTCTCTACTAAGCCCCAGGTTTCAAACAGTCAATTCATGTACTGAGCACAGGGCCCGGTCCAACTGCCTGTATGCCTCTTAAACAGATCAAGCCAATCAACTGTCTCACCCATTCAAAGGGCCTGATCCAGTTGGGGGCCCCTCAGCCATTGGTTCACAGTTCATGTGTTTCTATTCGTTTGGCCATTTGTCCCTGTATTCCATCCATCCCTGGTCCCAACAACTCTTGCTCACATAAACCCTCCTCCTTCTTGCCAATTGGACTCCCGGAGCTCCACCCAGGGCCTGACCGTGGATATCTGCATCTAGTTCCCTCTGTCACTGGATGGGGTTTCTAGCATGACAATTAGGGTGTTTGGCCATCTTATCACCAGGGTAGGTCAAATCGGGCTATTTCTCGACTATTGCCAGCAGTTTATTGTGGGGGCATCTTTGTGGATTTCTGTGGGCCTCTCCAGCACTTTGCTTCTTCCTATTCTCATGTGGTCTTCATTTATCATGAATATTCCTTATGTTCCCTCGCTGTACTTGATCCAGTTGGGATCTCCTGCTTCCCCAAGTTCTCTTTCTCTCGCCCCTCGCCCCTCATTACTCCCACTCACGTCCAGATTGTTCATGTAGATCTCATCCATTTCTCTGTCATTGGGCGATCCCCGTGTCTTTCTTGGGGTCCTATTATCCAGGTAGCCTCCCTGGTGTTGTGAGTAGCTGTCCAGTCATTCTTGTTCCACAACTAGTATTCTCTTATGAGTGGGTACATACCATGTTTGTCTTTCTGAGTCTGGGTTACCTCACTCAGGAGGATTTTTTCTAGATCCCTCCATTTGCCTGCAAACCTCATGATGTCATTGTTTTTCTCTGCTGAGTAGTATTCCATTGTATATATGTACCAGAGTTTGTTTATCCATTCTTCGGTTGAAGGGCATCTAGGTTGTTTCCAGGTTCTAGCTATTACAAATAATGCTGATATGAACATAGCTGAGCAAGTGCCCTTGTGGTATGATTGAGCATTCCTTGGGTATATGCCCAAGAGTGGTATAGCTGGATCTTGGGGGAGATTGATTCCCAATTTTCTAAGAAAGCGCCATATTGATTTCCACAGTGGCTGTACCAGCTTGCATTCCCACGAGCAGTGGAGGAGAGTTCCCCTAGCTCCACATCCTCTCCAGCACAAGGTGTCCTCAGTGTTTTTGATCTTAGCCAATCTGACTGGCATAAGGTGGTATCTCAGAGTTGTTTTGATTTGCATTTCCCTAATGATTAGGGATGTTGAGCAATTCCTTAAATGTCTTTCAGCCATCTGTGTTTCCTCTGCTGAGAATTCTCTGTTTAGTTCTATGGCCCATTTCTTAATTGGACTGTTGGGAATTTTGATGTTTAATTTCTTGAGTTCCCTATATATTCTGGCTATCAGTCCTCTGTCAGATGTGGGGTTGGTGAAGATCTTTTCCCATTCTGTGGGCTGTCGCTTTGCCTTGTTGACCGTATCCTTTGCTCTACAAAAGCTTTTCAGTTTCAAGAGGTCCCATTGATTGATTGTTTGTCTCATTATCTGAGCTACTGGTGTTATACCTAGGAAGTGATCTCCTATGCCAATGCATTCAAGACTATTTCCGACTTTCTCTTCTAGCAGATTCAGAGTAGCTGGATTTATGTTGAGGTCTTTGATCCACTTGGACTTAAGTTTTGTGCATGGTGATAAATATGGATCTATTTGCAGCCTTCTGCACGTTGATATCCAGTTATGCCAGCACCATTTGTTGAAGATGCTTTCTTTTTTCCATTGTACGCTTTTGGCTTCTTTGTCAAAAATTATATGTTCATAGGTGTGCGGATTAATGTCAGGGTCTTCAATTCGATTCCATTGGTCCACAAGTCGGTTTTTATGCCAGTACCAGGCTGTTTTTATTATTGTAGCTCTATAGTAGAGCTTGAAGTCAGGGATCGTGATGCCTCCAGAGGTTGTTTTATTGTACAGGATTCTTTTGGCTATCCTGGGTTTTTTGTTTTTCCATATGAAGTTGAGTATTATTCTTTCCAGGTCTGTGAAGAATTGTGTTGGTATTTTGATGGGGATTGCGTTGAATCTGTAGATAGCTTTTGGTAAAATTGCCATTTTTACTATGTTAGTCCTGCCTATCCATGAGCACGGGAGATCTTTCCATTTTCTGACATCTTCTTCAATTTCTTTTTTCAGTGACTTGAAGTTCTTGTCATATAGGTCCTTCACTTGCTTGGTTAATGTTATCCCAAGGTATTTTATGTCATTTGTGGCTATTGTAAAGGGTGATGTATCTCTGATTTCCTTCTCAGCCTGTTTGTCAGTTGTATATAGGAGGGCTACTGATTTTTTTGAGTTGATCTTGTATCCTGCTATGTTGCTGAAGGTGTTTATAAGCTGTATCAGTTCCTTGGTTGAATCTTTGGGGTCACTCAAGTATACTATCATGTCATCTGCAAATAGGGAAAGCTTGACTTCTTCCTTTCCCATTTGTATCCCCTTAATCTCCTTATGCTGTCTTATTGCTCTGGCTAGAACTTCAAGTACTATATTGAATAAGTATGGGGAGAGTGGACAGCCTTGCCTCGTTCCTGATTTTAGTGGAGTTGCTTTGAGTTTCTCTCCATTTAATTTGATGTTGGCTGTTGGCTTGCTGTAAATTGCCTTTATTATGTTGAGGTATGTTCCCTGTATTCCTGATCGCTCCAAGACCTTTATCATGAAGGGGTGTTGGATTTTGTCAAATGCCTTTTCTGCATCTAGTGAGATGATCATGTGGTTTTTTTCTTTCAGTTTGTTTATATGGTGTATTACATTGACGGACTTTCGTATGTTGAACCACCCTTGCATCCCTGGGATGAAGCCTACTTGATCATGGTGGATAATTGTTTTGATGTGTTCTTGGAGTCTGTTTGCCAGTATTTTATTGAGTATTTTTGCATCAATGTTCATGAGGGAGATCGGTCTGTAGTTCTCTTTCTTTGTTGTATCCTTGTTTGGTTTAGGAATCAGGGTAATTGTAGCCTCATAGAAGGAGTTTGGTAATGTTCCTTCTGTTTCTACTGTGTGGAACAATTTAGAGAGTATTGGTATTAAGTCTTCTTTGAAGATCTGGTAGAATTCTGCGCTGAAACCATCTGGCCCTGGGCTTTTTTTGGTTGGGAGACTTTTAATGACTGTTTCTATTTCCTTAGGAGTTATTGGACTATTTAAATAGTTTATCTGGTCTTGATTTAACTTAGGTATGTGGTACCTATCCAGAAAATTATCCATTTCTTTTAGATTTTCCAGTTTTGTGGAATAGAGGTTTTTGAAGTATGACCTGATGATTCTCTGGATTTCCTCAATGTCTGTTGTTATGTCCCCCTTTTCGTTTCTGATTTTGTTAATCTGGATGCTCTCTCTCTGTCTTTTGGTTAGTTTGGATAAGGGCTTGTCTATCTTGTTGATTCTCTCAAAGAACCAACTCTTTGTTTCATTGATTTTTTGTATTGTTCTCTTTGTTTCTATTTTGTTGATTTCAGCTCTCACTTTGATGATTTCCTGGCGTCTATTCTTCTTGGGAGACTTTGCTTCTTCTTGTTCTAGAGCTTTCAGGTGTGCTGTTAAGTCACTAGTGTGAGATTTCTCCAACTTCTTTATGTGCGCATTTAGTGCTATGAATTTCCCTCTTAGCACTGCTTTCATAGTGTCCCATAGGTTTGGGTATGTGGTGTCTTCATTTTCGTTGATCTCTAGGAATTCTTTAATTTCTTTCTTTATTTCTTCCCTAACCCATTGGTGATTCAGTTGAGCATTATTCAGTTTCCATGAGATTGTAGGTTTTCTGTAGTTTTTGTTGTTGTTGAAATCTAACTTTAGACCTTGGTGGTCTGATAGAACACAGGAGGTTATTCCAATTGTTTTGTATCTATTGAGAATTGCTTTGTGGCCAAGT
>CABHPP010121136.1:23667-46355 GCA_902168425.1 Peromyscus attwateri | reverse complement strand
TTTTTTTTTTTTGGTTTTTCGAGACAGGGTTTCTCTGTGTAGCTTTGTGCCTTTCCTGGAACTCACTTGGTAGCCCAGGCTGGCCTCGAACTCACAGAGATCCGCCTGTCTCTGCCTCCCAAGCGCTGGGATTAAAAGCATGCGCCACCACCGCCCGGCAGGGTTTCTTTTTAAAAATGTATTTTTGGCAGTTTTGAAGTGGGAAATTCCAAAATGTGTCATTAGAAAGGTATCATTAAGGAATAGCTAATGATGGTTTAGTAGAAACAGAGAAAGTGAGAGTAAAGTCAACTGAAGCACCATCTAACATTCATAGGTCAAACTGACCTTAGCTCATCATGTGGAGAAAGGAGCAAACTCAGTCAGCACCCAGAGATAACTAATACAGTTCTCAGTGGGTCTATCAATCACAAGATCTAATATTTAAAGACAAGCAATGAACACATTTAATAACAAATGTGTGTCTATTGTCTTAAAATTCTTTGTTTTCTTTTTATTGTTTGAGAATTTCATGCATGCAAATAACACATTTTGGTCAACTACATCTGCATCTCCTCCCTTATACTTTACTAAAAATATTCACTAACTCTAAATTTCAGAGTCTTTCTGCTCCTCCTTTAGACTAAAATCCCTGAACCTTTTAGAGGGAATGTGATGATCTACCATTTAGAGCTAAGTATGTCACACTATTCCATTATCTACATATTGGGAGGTTTCAGGTCTGTATATAAATCATATACTGTCAAAAAAAAGCTTCTCTGCTGAGGGTTGAGAGATACAATAATCTATGGTTATAAATATAGTAATTCATGAGGTAATTAATACAACATTCATTTAATATAATTACAGTATTAGCTTATCCTTGGGGCCTATGACCTAGCCTACCACAAGCTTTTATTCCAGTTAATGGTACTAGGCATGAGTTGCATCTTTTGGGACAGGACTTAAATCTAAACAGAAAGTCATTGTTTATTCCTATAATATTCATTGCACTGCTGTATCAGTGAGTATACCTCATCAGGTGAGGTATTGTTATAGATTAAGGGGTTCATTATTTGAGTAATGTTGGTGGATTCTTCTATTTTATTGGAGTGCATCACACCTTCCAGAACTATGGAAGTGGATGAGAAGGGACGAAGTTTCCAAATGGGGACCAGTTTTATATTCCACTATCATTTACTCCATTACATAGTCTCTTGAGAAGGAGAACCTTAACTTTATGCTTTGAAAGGAAACCAAGAGCAATGGCAATAGACTAAGAGCTGTCAAGAACTTTTGTACACTTTTAAAAGAACTAAATAAGAAGTAGGCATAAATACCTACTTAAGAACTTCACTTATGAGCCAAGGTCTACACTCAGGAAAATGAAGTAGAAGACAATGTGAAATAGAGAATGACTATCATTCTATCATAATGTGAGCCATGTGGGCTGTTCTTTAGTCCAAGTCCTTAAGAGTCACTCTGCCAGGTTCTGATAAGCAACAATTGTTCTATACAGGAACATGACATATGGTTTGTAAATAACTGAAATCCAAAGTTCTTGCAAATATAGTCATAACAGAATCTACAGAGTTTACTGTGATATCTGAGAGTCATAATGAGAGGTTGTGAATCAGTGCTATTAGTGTCTTCTTTGATTTTCATGACAAATGTGGAAAGTAATGTTATCTTTATTATGAAGGTAGATAATACAAATACGTAGAACGACTGTCTGAATTCATAACACAGAGACAGGGTGAAAAGACAGGAACCTGGATAGATCTAGTTTGGTGTAAAAGCCATCACCTAAGCTCTGTGATCTTCAAAGCATTCAGTCTAATGATGTGACACTCCACACACAGGCTGCTAAGTCGTTATTTTATTTACATTACTAGCATTTTACTGAATAGTTTTTATTGTAAGTGGTTCTCATTTTAATGTTTAAATTTCTGAAGCCACTGTCAAATACAAATTGAAACTTAAAACAAGAAACATGCTAATAGTCTGTTGAGATGAAATCTTATGCATTATATAAGTTTAAGAACAAGAGGGAAATGAGTCTGCAACTTTATCTCATGGTGGGGTCCTCTCTCACAATTCTCTGGGCTGTAGGTTAGACTAACACCACCAAGAACTAATTAGGGAAGTCATGACATCAGATTGAGTCTAGCATTAGAATATTACTAACCAAAACAAATCACACAAGGTAGATTTGGTTATGATCATCATTGTCCAGTATTCCTATTACACTTCCACTTCAACCAAGTTTGAAAGGAGAGTGAGAGGACCCACAATTATTATGCCAGTGACTGTTAAGCCACACTCACTTTCTCCATATCTGTACCACAATGTAGCATTACATAAGAACAATTTTATTACAGATGCCGAATTGCACATCCAGGATGATATGATTCATATTATTCAATTCCTAAGATTCTTGCTGACATTAAGCCTTGAAATACACACACACACACACACACACACACACACACTAATACTGATGAAATCAGTTTGCATTTCATTAAAAGTAACATGAGCATCAAATTGATTGATTACTTAAAACTTTGACCTCATTTAATTAGGATCATTCACCCAGAGTCATTATCAATTAATTATATTATGTTAGGGGCCTACAAAGATTTGTATAAGGTCAATGATACCTCTATAATGCATTCCACTCTTGGCCAAGGATTTGATTTTCTCCCTCATCTCCCTTTTACCTCAATTACTTCTCATCCCAGAGTAATTCTTCCAGATCTAAGACATCTCTTCTTACTTTCTCTGCCTTTGAGACTACGGTCCCAAATCCTCACCTGACTCAGTCTGTAGTATGGTAGGCTCAGTGTGCAGATCAGACATCATGACAGCCAGCACTATGGCACAGGGATTCAGTACAATCCTGAGGTAAAAGTTCATGGCTCTGTGACCTCACCTCTCTTCTGAACTGCAATTTTCAATTCATCTTCAGGGATAATGACAACACTGGCTTTGGGAGTCAAGAACTTTTCCAAAATTTTTTCAGTTACTAATCAGCAAAGCCACTTATGAGTTTCCTGTGAGTGTCTCCAACAGACAAAGTTGTTACTGTGGTTTCTTAACTTTTTATTATCGACAAACAAGGATGAAACATGCAAAGAATTCTCAGATCTGTTTTAGGAGAGAATTGTAAACAGGTTGTGTGTTCCACTGGTTTGCAGATCTCACTGAATTCTTCTGTGTCAAATGAAATTGAGATGTGGAGGACTGATGAGGAATTATGGATTGGGAAGCTCATCAAGTTACTATTTGACAAAGGAAGGTGGAGACAACTGTTAGATGCCTCACTAGAGATATCCAGAAACAGATACTGGACTTCACATATCTTGAAGTCTTGAAGAACACTCTGCCCAGAGTGGAAATGGACAGCAGGATAAATTTTCATGGAATGACCTAATGACACTATGTGGAAAAAGCCAGAAGAGTTTCAGGGACTCAGCCATGAGACACTCCACTTTCCAAGATATCAGTGAATTTTTAACCATAAGCTTTGTGCTTTCCTATCTTTTAAACAATACAAAACAGCCACTGAAATTCTCTCATAGGGGCCATTCCCTACAACCCAAGGGGAAAAAAAACACATAGACTCTTTAAGATGAAATTCGGAACTCCTGACAAAAGAGAGAAAGAAAGAGACAGAGACACAGAGAAAGACACAGAGAGAGGGGAGAAAAATCAATGAAATGGTTCCTAATTATATCCCGCCA
Source organism: Peromyscus attwateri (assembly GCA_902168425.1). Classification (NCBI taxonomy): domain Eukaryota; kingdom Metazoa; phylum Chordata; class Mammalia; order Rodentia; family Cricetidae; genus Peromyscus; species Peromyscus attwateri. The sequence continues at coordinate 42,633 of CABHPP010121136.1, read as the reverse complement.
TACTCTTAGATTTGTGCTTTGTCCAGTAATCAATCAGCAGAGAGGCTTCCTCCATCAGCACATGGAGCAGATGTAGAGTCCCACATGCAGACATTATACAGAGAGAGTTTACATTGGAGGTCTCTATCAGTTCCCTCCCCTTAGAACTTAAGGAACCCTGTGGAAGAGGGGCAGAGAAATTGTAGGAGTCACAACTCAATTCAAAATTGATCAAAGGTCATATTTAAGAGTGCTCTGTGAAACAAAAGCCACAAGAATAAACTGGCTGTATTCCATTACAAATATGATTTTGGGAAGATCTGGGTGTTAGAAAGCACCCATGGGTCTTGGCAGAAAGTATTAAGTTTGGCATTGGAATAAATAGAGCCAGGAGTCAGTTAAATGCTGCATTTCTTCCAACAACCTGTCAGGGGTTGACCATGGTCAAAGTTGTAGACTATGGGGTCAAATATTTAGGATAGAAAGCTGTAAGGAATGTTACTTTTAAATCATCCACATTTTTCACAGAATGATCTCTGGTTCTCTATTGAGTTTTTTCAAAGGAAGAAATGAAGTAAGTTACTAGAGTGTACTAGGGACCTGTGTTTGGAAAGACATTGGCCACAGAGCTTACAAGGAGGCCATTAGAGGTCATTGTGTGAAGCAGTGAAGGTGAGGGCTGAGTAGCATTGCAGACCCAAGAAAGTGGATATTGCCAGAGCCCTGAGACATCTGCAAAGAAAAGTTGCCTACAGGGTTTGAAATGAATTGGAAAGGATATGTATGTTTCAGGCACAGAATTGGATTGGTTGTGACATCTAAGCCCATAAAATGAAGCCCCAGTTAGCAGACATGGAGCTCTATAGTATATGATATCGGGCCTGCTGGCTTTCTATCTCCATTTAGTCCAGTGTTTCTTCACTATTTGGGGATGGAAATGTATATTCTGTACCATTTCATACTAGACATAACTAATTTATACTTTGATTCTTTAAAGGCTCAAAGCTAAGGGAGTACCTTGAAGCTTAGAAGAGATTGTGGACATTTGACTTTTCAACAGTGTACACACTGTTAAATATTATGAGGACTTTTTAAGTTGGCCTAAATGGATTTTACACCATGAGATGTGAATAAATTGCCAAAACAGAAGCAAAAATGTTGTTATGTATATGAAAAATATCACCTAGAATATCTTGGTGTTTGTCTCCTGCTTTTTTGCACTCCTTGGGGCTATTAAAGATCTCTTAGTTGGTTGAAATTTCCTTGATGGATGAAATACATCACTGCAGACAGGCCTTGTGAATTATATAGCCTCGTCCTAATAACTTCTCTATTTTTATGCTTCCTGTGTGTTGATTTAAATGTGATCAGCTAGCTTTCTGCTCCTGCCTCCTTGCTTTTCCTAACTCTCACAGCAACTCCCCAGTGATGATGGATTCTTTCCCTCGGAAACTACACTCTGAAATAAGTGCTTTCCCTTCTGTCGCTTTCCATGATGATATTTTATAACAGTGAAGCAATAACTAATTCAACATCCTACTGCAAGTCCTTACTGTATCTGTGCCAGCGCAGAGGACTGACTGCAGTCTCAGTAGCTTCTACACAGGGTAATTTCACAAATGCATCATTGGTGAGTATGGAGTCAGGCTCCAGGCTGGGAGAAGGACACAGGCCTCTATATGTTCAGTCGCTCTAGATGTAAACTGTTAAAAGTTCCAATACCCACATCATCTATGACTTTCACATAGCCCTTCTAGTTTTCTCTGAACCCTCTATTCTGTCACCTTTCTGGGAAAGTTCTCTCTATTCCAAACACATCAGTCTTACCCCTCTTTATCTTCAGCCACTCCCGTAAGCACCACCAACTGACATCTGTCTGCCTTCTTCTCGACCTATACCAAGCCCCAGTGTTAGGCCATTCCTTGTATGATCTTGGCCTAACACTTGAATGTCACAGTACACAACTTCCAGTCATCACTTAACTCTGAGTGAACATAATGCATACCTCTGCCAACAACTCATATTCCATATCTATATAGTCATTGCCATTTCCCATAGTCCCCATTAATTCACTCTTCCTTATAGTCAGTCATCCTTGACTCCTTTAGTTATCTCTGCTCATGTTTCTTCAGTCCCCATTTCAATCTCTCAAATGTGTTTTTTTATTCCTATTATAGTTGGTCTTAGTGTCAACTTGCCCCAAATTAGATCATTTGAGCAGAAAGCTGCAACTCAAAAACTGTCTTGATTGTTTTAGTTGATGTGTGAAGACCCAGCAGGAGTGTGGGCAACAGCTTCTCTTAGAAGCCTAGATATAAGAAGCAGAGCAGATGGAAGATTAATTACTTGGCCTTTTCCTTTGACAGCAAGTGATATACCTTGATAGTAGTGCTGACAGTTCCTTCACTGATATCCTATCCTTTCCCCAGGCTTCCACCATGGACTAAAGACCAGTAATTCTCCAGGGTTTTCCAGGGTTTGGGAACCAAACTGGGGAAGATAAGGAACACAGATCAAAGAACTGAACAACTACCACGATGTTGACCTCTGCAGGGTGAGACAAACATTGTGGTATTATTCCAACTGCAGAGACACCCAGCATCACACATTGGTGTGACAGTAGTAGTTAAATTTTAGCATAAACTGATTTAATAAATTATTTTAATATTTATAAGGTACATATAGGCATTCATCATATTGGTCCTATTCTTCAGGGGAACTCTGAAAACTATAATTACTAAGAAAATGAAAGAAAACATAAATGCTTTCATGGCACCATTTTCCTGTCTACAACTATTCCAGTCTCAGTTATACAGTGACTGGAGCAGAAACATGCATTTGGGTCCATCCTTTAACTGAAAATATGTGAGGAAAATAAGTCTTACAAAAATAACTACTAGCAAAATTGCCAAAATAATAGGTTGCTTTCCACAAACTGACAGCAAGTCATCATTGCTGAAGATAACACCCACCACAATCATTGAACATGGAGAGGTAGAGCTGTTGCTGCATAGAACCTTCACCCCTATGTCCAAGTATTTTTGTTATGAGAAGGGACCCTGCTGGCTACCAAAATAGAAATGTAAACACCAGCCAGAGACTAGATAGCCCAGAGACCTAGGACAAAACCAAACACTACCTGTCTTTAAAAAAAAAAAATGCTCCTAGTGATATTCTACTACACTCTTATATACTTATTGAGCCATCATCAGAGAAGCTTCCTCCAGAAGCTTATGGAAACAGAGGGCCATAGCCAGACATTACACAGCAAGAGAAACCTTGGAACACGTAGCTCTAAATGGGATGTCTCCATCAAATCCCTCCCCTCAGAGATCAGGGAACACTGAGGTAAAAAGGTGGAAAGAGTAAAGAGCCAGAGGGGCTAGAAGACACCAGGAGTACAAGACCCTTTAAATCAACAGCGCAAAGTTCATATGAAATCACAGAGACAGCAAGCGTAGGGCCGACATGGATCTGCACCTGGTCCTCTGCATATATATTATCATTTAAGTTTAGTATTTTCATGGGAATCTTGAGTGTGTGAGTGAGTGGGTCTCTGATTCTTATGGCCTCTCTTGGGATTCTTTGTCTTCTGTTGTTTTTTTCTTTTTCAAATTCAATGGGATAGTTTTTGTTTCATTTTATTATATTTTATTTTATTACATTTTGTTGTCTCTTAAAAGCCTATTCTTTTCTAATTAAAGATAGTAAGGAAGTGTAACCATATAGGAAGGGAGGTGGAAAGGAACTTGGAGGAGTAGAGGGAAGGTAAACTGTGATCAAGGTATATTGTATGAGAAAAAAAATGTATTTTTAATAAAAGAGAAAATTAAGAGGGTATCTCAAACACTGATTATGGTGGACACTCTGCTGTAAATATTTTGTAAAATAAGAATCTTGTGTAACGATTACACAAAAGCCTACACATCAATCATGCACTTATGTCTTTGCATTCAAAGACAAAGTTCCGAATTTGTATGCAAGTGATAGATTCAAACCAATGACCACGACCATTATGTGCCCATTAACATCACACTGACTCAACTCACATTCACACAGCATTGTCCTGGGCAGCAGTGTTAACAAAACTAGCAATACATCCAAAATCAAAGTCACTGAAAAACACCAGAAAGTGATCCAGTCCCTTATAGGTTAACACACAGAGAAAACTAGGTCCTAAAACCTCCTGTCCCACCAAAAACTAAATAGAACTCTGTTATTGGTAAAATGACTCGGAATTATCACAATGCTAGTTAAAAATATCTACTTTTCTCATTTTGAGAGGTTATTTCAGACAAGAGTTTACTCTGCAATCCAGGCTGATCAGGAACATTCAGTAATCCTCCTGCTTCAGATTCTGGTTCCCTGGGACTGTTATATCCAGCCAATATGTTGTTTTGTGATATTCTATACACATTTCACTAATTTTACCAGCTGAGCTATGGGCCCACAACTTCAAAATGTTTATTTCATTGAAAATTATATATCACAAAACAGACAGTGAGTTCTTGAAATGGTTCATTGAATGTGTTTGATCTATTGCTAGTAATTCTAGGAACACCTGAACACATGTGAATATTAATGAGAATGCATACTGAGAACTCTTTATGAGGTTCTTTAGGAAACCGACTTGAATCTTTGTTCTGTGGGACACTTGTGAATCACATACATAGAAACACCAACATCTATCAGGATATACATGATAAAGCAGAGAACAACTGAGAACCCACTGCACTCAGAATCTTTTACAGTTTCTCCCACCTGGAGTTCTATGTTGACTGAAATGGCTTGACACACTCAAACCAATGAACAATTATGTTAATAGAAACAACTGGCCATAGCTAGGATAAAGAAAAAAAATACATTAGTAATTTCTTCAACCTAAGAACGGATAAGACCCAAGAGACACCCTCAGATATGATGGCTAAAAAGTGGAATGCACTCCGTGTTACAAAATTGAATATAATGGTTTCAACCATCCTTCATTTTAGACAAGAAACTGGTGAATCAAAGGAGAGAGAAAACCCCAAATTCCTTCAGAACACAGAGATGTGTGAACCACTCCAGTTTCTCAATCTGGGAGTCACTTTGAAAACTTCCATTGACTGACATTTGTCTTCTGAATGGCATGATTCTGCACAGGAGCACACAGTTCGGCTGCACTTATCACATGAATCATATTGTACTTTCGCTAATGCATATGTACAGTTCCATCATATTAAGAAGCTTTGTAAAACTAAATTGAAAACTGCAAACCAATGTGACAATCTAAGAATCATTGTTATAATCCTGCTGTAACCCTGTTCTTGTACCTTCTGTAACTTGCATAAATGTTTGATGTAGACAATGGCATTCTGTTCATTGCCAAGAAAAGACCTTAGAGAACTTTCGGTAAATGACTGTTCAGGTTTAAAAGGTTTTTTGGGCAGTGAAGAGACTTGAAACATATGAACACCAGACTGTGTGCAAAGACAGTCACCTACATTTGAGCTAAAAAATGCTGTCAGCCACAATGTCAAACACTCAACTTCCATTCAGGTTTTCTCATAAAATGGCATGGTATCCCAAATTAACATCATAATATAAAAAGGCAGTGTTAAAATATTTGCCTCATCCCACAGGCAAGTGTCCCAGTACAAGGTCAGTTTGAATCAAATATATTTATTTGTTATGATTCCAGGAAAGGAAACACAGTCGTAACTATGACATGACTTAGTATCCTTTGACCTTCATAGAAACAAAATGAAAACTAATTTGTAGTGAGATAGTGTGGCATAGAAACTAAGTCACTGCTGGGCTGATGGGTGCCTGTGCAAGAAAGCTGTGAGCTAAGAATGGGACAGAGTGCACAAAGTTCTCACAAGATGTACTTTTAAAAAAAAATTACATGAACTATGATAAGTGGATGGAGTTGAAAGCACGAACTTAAAGGGAATGCCCTGACATGTCCATATTTTCTCTATGGGAAATGTGGAAACCAGGGAGGAATATTCTTGGCTCTTTCTCATGACCAAAGATAATAAGACAACACCAGGTGTATTCCCTCACTGCACTTGTTTTGTTTAGGCTAAATGTAATATCACTTCCTAGAGTGAAAAACACTCAGCTGATTCCTTCCTCTGAGACTCATCAACAGAACAACACTGAACCACAGGCAGCACCTGGAGGAAAGGTGAAACCTGGGACAAAGGTCTGTGGCTCTGTGATTTCAGGTCCCTTCTGAAATGCAATTTTGCTTTCACTTGTAGTGATAGTGTCTCCACTGGCATTAGTAGCTGAAAAGTTTTCTGAAACTTTGATAATTACCAAAAGCAATTATGAGTTTCTTGTGAGAGTCTCCACAGAAACAACATGCTTAACAAGGCTCTTACTGTTTCATTATCCCCAGAGGCTGACAACATCTCATATGGAAGTTGTAGAAAGTATCAGTCTGTCATATGAGAGACTTTGTAGAAGCTGTGTGTCTCACTAGACTCCAGTCCTCACAAAGTTTTTCTGCTGAACAATTAAGTTAATAACTTTCTCACGCCTAAGTTATGGTACTTTAACACACCCAGCAGAAGAGCAGAATCCCATTTGGGGAATTCTTAGATATCCAATGAAGTATCAGTAAAAGGAAAAGCACAATGTCATAAGCTGCACTAGAAATTATTGCATTCTTTATACCACCAAATGCAAACTAACTAGAAGTGCTGATATGGAAATATGCTCTATATTATAGTCATTGTACCTGCAATGATAGAAAGTCTGAACAGAGCCCAATTCTATAATAATCCATTTATTTATATATGTGTGTGTCATTTCTTAAAAATTAAGCCAACATTAAGTGTCACACAACCTAGTGCTACCTTCTCAGTCTAAAAGTCCAGAATGTATGAAATAGAATTCTATAATTAAATTCAATGAGAAAAATGAAGATTACTCATTGTTCAGCAATTAATGAAGAAACATAAAATTATAGGTTTAACTTTTTGGCCTTCTGTCCAAAAAGTATCCACCTTAGGGAGGTTTAGACAAACAGAGAAGTGTGAAGTACCATCACTTCTGACACACCTATAAGTCATTGGTTCTCAGACTTCCCTGAAAGCCAATAATTCATTAGAATAAGTTGGAAGCACAGAGAGCTATTGAGCTTGGGTCACGGCTCATTATAAGGAAAGGATAGTGGTTAAGCTCAGTCAAGGGATACAGTAGATGGGTCAAGAAGCAGAAAATGTTCTGGCTCTAACTAGTATGTACTCAACCACTGATTCACACTTCAGCTAAAACCACTGAATATGAACACATAGCATACTGATTTGTTGGGAAAGTGAATTAAAAACCTCTTCAGTAATTATGGAAGCATGCCAGGAAGGACCACACATAGTTGCTCCTGAAAGAAACAAAACCATTGAGAGCAGCTTGTGGAGGGCAAGCCATATTCTCCATGACCAAAAATCTTGAAAGCAGTGGTTGTTTCAGGCATGTTCAACTTCTTGCAAAACTAATAAATATATAACACATATAGCCCTCTACCTCTGACCCTTGATGCATGCCTCATGACCCTATAGTAACTGCCTTTTACCCTGATCATCTTAGCCCATTGACTGGTCAGACTTGAGGCCCAAGCCATGAGAAAGGAGCCCATGCCCAACACTGCTTGCATGGCATGGATCCAGGGGCTGGATAGTTTAGAGATCTAGAGTAGAACCAAACAGACTGACAAGGGGGGAAAAAAGTAAAGGAAATGATTCCTAATGATATTCTGCTATACTCATAGACCAGTGCCTAGCCAATCATCATCAGAGAGGATTTTTCCAGCAGCTAATAGGAGCAGATACAGAGACCCAGAGCAATATATTAGTCAGAGCTCAAGGAACCCCACAAAAGAGGGGCAGGAAGGATTCTAAGAGGCAGAGGGGTCAAGACAGTAGGAGAACACAGGCCACAGAATTAACTAAACAGGGCTCATAGGGGCTCAGAGAGACTTAAGTGGCAACCAGAAAGCCTGCATGGGGCTGTGCTAGACCCTCTGCATACATGCTGTGCTTGTTTATCTTGAGGTTTTTGGTGAACTCCTAACAATAGGAGTGGTGGTGTCTCTGACTTCTCCTCCAACTGGGTTGCCTGGTCCAGTCTTAATATGAAGGTTTATGCATAGTCTTGTTGCATCTTTTTATGGCATGTTCAGTTGATATCACTGGGAGGCCAGCCTTTTTCTGAATGGAAATGGAGAAGCAGTGGATCCATGGGAAAGAGGCGGTGAGAAGAGGACTAAGAGGAGGGAAGGGAGGAGAGGCTGCATTCAAGGTGTTTTATATGCGAGAAGAGTAAAGAAAAAGAAGAAAAAATGAATATTGACTCTGCCTTATACTCATCAATTCAAAATTAAACATGAACACTTACATGTATATTCAGAGTAAACATAAATTACATTTTCCTATGATGACAGCAATTTAGAACACAATGGCAAGCAATGAAATAAACCATAAATACTTTGAATGTTTAAAAATATGGCCTTCAGAGCACTGTTGAGTACAAACTGATGAAGGTCTCTTTACTCCTACCTCTAAGAAGTTAACATTTCTCAAGTCTCCACATTGCCAATAGTGGCCTTCCAAATTCAGGTAGCCATTTACCATAACATTCAGTGCTCTCTTGTCACTGAGTTCTTTAACAGTGATGCAAAGCAAGAAGGTGCTAGGAAAACTGGAAAACAGTGACTCATCAATGGAAACCTGTCTTTACACTTTTCAATGTTCTCCAGAAAGTCGCTGAACATAATGAAGCATTAAGTAAGTAATCATCAGTGTGAATACTGGATTTCAGTAGATGTGACAAATGCAGCCACTTAAGTGTTCTGTGCAATAACTTGTCAGTCTGAAAATGAATGTCATTCACCAGGGAAAGGCAGAGTGACTGGAAACTGAGAATGAGGGATGGTCCATGCTTCTAGGGTGAAGATAAAATCCAGGCTGTTTTCTGTCTCATTTGCACCATTTCATGCTTCTCTATACTGAATGAGGGCTGGGGTACTTACACTGTTTCTTCAAACACAGGGTAGAATTCCTAGTCACTATCTTTCAAACTGTCTTCAAAGCCTTCGCAGGTCTTAGTTTGAAGAATTTTTCAGTAGTTTGTAGCATTTTTTTTTTCTGTCTTCAAAGCTCTGGCTCGATGATTCCATTGATATCATTTTGATTTGTTTATTTTCAGATATCTCTGTAAGCCCAGTATGCAGGTAGTGGGGTTTATAATGATTCTATTACACTGTGTTTTCAAATATCCTCCCTTGTACCACATCATTTCCTTAGGATGTTCAAAATTATTAAGTGTTTATAAATGTACATGGTGGTCACAGATAACATATAAATGAGTCAAAAGCTTCAAGATGGTGGTTTAACGAATGTAATAATGAACTTACACTGTAAATCTCTTTTAATATTCATGGATGCTTTACCCTTGGGCTTCTATCTGGGTTTAATGCTCTATAGCAATCATCCTGTAGACACCGGTATCAGGACAAATGTATTCATGGAAACTTTCTCCAACTCACATTCAGATCTTGTAATAAATACTTTTATACAAATAGATGTTTAGAAGTTGTAAATGCTCAGCTCCTCAGTTCACCGTATATACCATATAGATCAAGACACAAGATATTGGCTAGTTGTGGCAATCCCAAGACCCAGAGGTTAAGGCAAAAGGGTTGCTGCAGGTTACTGGGCAGGGCACATTACAGAATGACACCCAGTCTGAGTTACCCTTCCCAAATAATGGTAAATAAGATATTTCCAGCTAGCTTCATGATAATTCTAAATTATTGCAATAAATCATAAAATTCTATTTGGCTACTTTCCTGAGTGGGGGAGCTGAGACATAGGTTCATATGTGTGTTATCATGCAGGCAATTACATCACTGCTTCTTTGTGTTGTGCTTTGTATCACTGAAACCACAAACCAGGAAATCTTCTATACATTCATGGTGGGTTTTAGTGCATCTGACTTGGTGAATATGTTGCTGATTTCAGTGACATTGCTGCCTTAGATATCACTGTGTTATTATCAACAGATTTGGTATGCCATTAGTAGGCATGGGAGAAGTGTTTGCTAAGGACCTATTAGTTGCATGTAAACACTGATATTTTTTTCCTTTGAAGTAGTCACCTACTGTTTCTCTTTCTAACACTGTACCTATGTACAAATGCATACTAGAGTGTGTTTTTTTAATTCAATGAGAGTTCTTACTGTAACATCTTCTAATTTGTCATCTGAACAAATAGTTGTGTGTTGTACACTGTATAATACCCATTTTCTAATCTAAGAATAAAGACTATTTCATACTGTTGTTATAGCATCTTCATTATCTTATGTTTGATATTCAGATGACCAGTGAATTCAGAATGGATTTCTTTTTTTTTTTTTTTTAATTTTTTTAACCGGAGCTGAGGACCAAACCCACAGCCTTGTGCTTGCTAGGCAAGCGCTCTACCACTGAGCTAAATCTCCAACCCCAGAATGGATTTCTTTACTGGGGAAATAGTGCCTTTTTTTTTTTTTTTTTTTTTTTGGTTTTTCGAGACAGGGTTTCTGTGTAGCTCTGGTACCTGTCCTGGATCTCACTCTGTAGACCAGGCTCACCTCGAACTCACAGAGATCCACCTGACTCTGTCTCCCAAGTACTGGGATTAAAAGCATGAGCCACCACTGCCTGGCAGAAATAGTGCTTGAAGTATCTTCGACACCAATATGAGTGGGAAATAACAGTTTATTCAGATGTACAGTATTGAGAATTCTTGCCTTTTATACTCACTGGGCATTGCCTCTCCAAGAGTAACATGGTCCTATTCTTCTTCCCCCTTTTACTGAAAACAGATTCTTTTCTCAAATGATCTATCCTTAATTCAGTTCCCCCTCCCTCTATTCCTCTCTGATTTTTCTAAGAAATATACTGGGATTTTTTGACATATATATGTGCATTTACAGACAAGGATGCCAGCCAAAGCCAACTTCATGAATCATGGAGTTTTATTGGCATCATTTAAAGGAATATGGGTGATGGGTTACTCACAGGAAAAAAAATTATAATAGAATATTATTTTAAGGTGTGTTACTTTTGTTTACGTTGCATTTGTTTAACTCTGTAAAGCTGTGTTACTGTGCCTGTCTAAAACACCTGATGGTCTAATAAAGAGCTGAATGGCCAATAGCAAGGCAAGAGAAAGGATAGGCAGAACTGGCAGGCAGAGAGAATATATAGAAAGAGAAATCTGGGAGGAAAAAGAAAGAAGTAGCTGGAGAAGGAGGAATGCTACAAGGGCCAGCTACACAGCTACACAGCAAGCCACAGAGTAAGAGTAAGAGTCACAGAAGTAAGAGAACAGGAAATGCCCAGAGGCAAAAGGTAGACAGGATAATTTAAAGTTAAGGAAAACTGGCCAGAAACAAACCAAGCTAAGGCCAGGCATTTATAATTAAGAATAAGTCTCCATGTGATTTATTTGGGAGCTCAGTGGTAGGCCCCTCAAAGAGTAAAGAGCCAAAAAAGTTTTCAAAGACAGATACATCACCAAGGCCCACTGCATCATGTCACTAGGTAAGACATACGTCATAGGGGAGAACCTAATGTTAACATTCTGTTAAGTGGAAATAGTCTTACAATGACTCCTAATGACTTCTTTGGTAAACCAATAGTTCACAGCATCTCTTATTTCTCCTTAGATGAGTCTTTTGAAATAGATAGAAATTAACACAGGTACCCCTACCAATTGGTGTTTGTGAGGAGAATAAGAGACTGCAGAATGCTCAGCTGTAATCAGGACACATATATCATACCACTCCCACTGAGGCTTGTCAATCTTCTCTGAAGAGTGAATGGAAAGATTATAAGAGACAAAGGTCACTGATAACATAGAGGAAGGTTTGTTGAGGAAAGAAGTGAGGTACGCAGTTAGTACTGAGTCTGGAAAGTAGAAAAGACTTGGCAAGTGCTCAAGTAAGAGGAGGGATTCTGGGGTGGAAACACATGCAGACCATTTCAGTAAAGGGAAGAGGAAACTTGCTTGGCTAGAAGCAAATTTGCTAAAGAAAACAATGTCCCTGCCTTGGTGCTAACCCCTGATGTTCCTAAAATCATTTGATAAAATCCATGAAGTTGATTGTTTTTGAATCATCCCAATGATAATGAATCTGACTTCAAAGATGCTTAAGGATCATAGTAATTATGTCATTCACATTTCCATCTCCATGTATTTTACATACATCATACACTAATTTTTCTTTTTTTTTTTTTCTTTTTTTTTTTTTTTGTTTTTCGAGACAGGGTTTCTCTGTGTAGCTTTGCGCCTCTCCTGGAACTCACTTGGTAGACCAGGCTGGCCTCGAACTCACAGAGATCCGCCTGGCTCTGCCTCCCGAGTGCTGGGATTAAAGGCGTGCGCCACCACCGCCCGGCAATACACTAATTTTTCAATATGACAATCATAGATGCTGGTATAAAATCTTCACCTGTATGATGAGGGCTAAAGTAAAATCATAGTCATCTAATTCTGGAAAGAAACAAGAATCTGAACCATCCTTTATAGTAAAAACTATGATGGTATACACAATTGCATGCCTTTTCCTCATTCTTAAATAATTGGTGTGTCTTATGATCTTTCTTTTATATTTATGCTACTGTAGGATGACACCAAACAATAGATCTAAAAAGAACACTAGACATTTTTTCTTGTTTATTCCTCAACCTTTTGTTGATTTAATTGACCATTTTCACCCTATTGTAATTAGGTAAGAATTCAACACATGGAATATAGTCACTGTGGCTCTCTCCCACACCCTTACTCCAAATGAGTAGGCTTGCATATCATTATCTGTGAGATCTTTGTAAAATTGGATGACAGCTAGTTCTCAGTGTAACATGTCCTAATTTTTAAATTAACTTTATGGTTAGAGTCTTTTGCCATGAGCAATGAACATTTTCACTAAGAATACATATTCACACTATTGTGTAATGTGTTCATTTTTAATGCTTCACTATGACATGAGGACTGTATGGATTTCTTTCACACTGAAAATAGTGATTTTAAGTCTCTCTTCTAATGTGACTTGTAAAGAGCAGTTCATTCTGGACCTTAGAAGTGAGCATTCTTTTCACTTGTACTCACTAGCTATTGATTCTCCCAGGGTGGCCTGCACTTTTTCCTAATGTTTATCTTTCTAAAAAGTGTATTGGGAGTTCTACCCATAAATATGTGCATTTATCAACTTCTAAAGTTTCACTGAAAGTTTTCATTTGTTTTTTTGGTTTGGGTTTTGTTATTTGAGACATGGTTTCTCTGTGTAACAGCCCTGGCTACCCTAGAACTTGTTTTGTAGACCAGGCTGACCTCAAACCCACAGATATCTGCCTGCCTCTTCCTCTGTAATGCTAGGATTAGAGGTGTGAGTTACCATGCTCAGCTCACTGAAAGTTGTAATGATAATAAAACATTTGTTTTAAAACATAGTCTTGCTATGTTGCAGACTGTAGCTTTGTAATCTTGAGCTCAGGTGATTTTTTTCTCACCAACACATTGAAGCCTAGAAATGCTCAATGAATTATTTGACTCTGAGATGTGTCTGTTGTAATAATTTAAGGGAAAATTGCTGAATGACAGAATGGAGTCCAAGAACTAGGCAATAGGAATCACTGCTGTCCTAATCTGCAGCCAAACGATCTCAGTGACCCTGGTGCACATACACAAATAATCTATCTCCTGGTTGCATTGATCTCAGCATAGTTGTCCCCTACATGTTGTGAGACACAGAGTAGCATCTCAGTTTGTCACTCCTGCCAGAACTCTTGATGACAAAAAGGCTGTACTCATTGAAGGTTTGCGATTGGTTCCTATGTGAGGCTTATGATTGAGTTACAAAGAAGTTTTTGGAATCTTGTACATGGATGGAAATTACTAGTGTAATTACAATCTCTATATTGAGGGTAATATTTTTTGTGGAAATGTAAACTGGGTCTTCACTTTGTTCTTTTATTAATATGAAAGACTACCATTCTGTTTACTGTCCTCACTCATCTTATTTTGTAGCATTAGTCTCAAATTTAAATATTTACCACCAATGATATCTTCTTACTCATGCTGTTCTTCATGGGTATGACAGACTGAGTATGTTGCTTGTGCAGGATGTAATAAAGTGGAGATTCCAACTAAAGCACTAGCCACACATTTGAAAGAGTTACTAGAAAGAGCCATACAACTGAGACTGGGAAAGATGACAAAAACCCAAGTCAAGATCCCAGAACACTGGAAGAGCTCAATCTAGCTGCCAGGGGTTAAGAGGCAAAGTTCTTAGCACACAGACTTTTCTAGGAATACTTCTTCTAGGTAGATCCTAGTTCACAAAACTTCAAGAACTTTCTTAAACGGTGCCATCAGTTTTGAACCATGGATTCAAACACTGATTTCATGAAGAGACTTTTATTCCAACCATGTCAGTAAAATCAACTGGACTAAGATGAGTTAAGCAGGGGGTGAAGGCAATGAACACAGAAAAATAAAGGGATTTGAGGAGAAGAGCAGCATGTCAGCATGAGTATGAGGAAGTTACTTTTGGTTGCTGTGCTAAAATACCATGGCGAAGCTGACTTATGGAAGGTATTGTTTATTCAGGCTAATGGTTCCAGGGGAACATGCATAAAGAGGGAGAAGACAAAGGGGAGAGAAGCATGACAATAGATAACCAAAACAGGAGGCCAAGAGATCTCATTTGTACCCACACAGGAAGCAAAGAAAGGAATACAAGTGGGGTGATGCTATAAATTCTCAGTCCCTCCATCAAGGATGCACTATCCACATATTTCATAAATTCTCCTTAGAGCACCACCAATGAGGAACCAAGGATACACACTGTTATGATATTGCACTCAGGGGACCCTGGCAGGCCAGGGTATCCCACAAGTGAGGGAAAACATGCTGGCATGCTGGGCAGATGAAGCAGAGGGTGGCAGGCAAGACACATCATGTGGGCTTGGTAGGGGCTGGACACTCATTCACAACCCAGGCACTGCATCCTCGTGGAAATGAGTTTTTTATAATGGGAGATAAAGAGAAAGATATGGAAAGAGGGGGGCAGGAAAAAGGAGAAGAGAGGGAAAGCAGAGGTGTACGCACCTCATGGCAGGGTAGGGAGGAAAGATGGAAGAGAGAGGAAGGGGAGGAATTTTTCCTTAAAATGAGGCTTTTACATCAGGAAGCAGGGCGGCACCAAGGGGCAGGATTTCAAGGGGCAGGTCAGAAGCCTATGACTGGCATTTATCAGTCAAACAACCAGACACCTTTTCCTGTTCTCCATAGACCCATGGACACCTTATGCCACAAACTGCATTCTGTACAACTTTAGAAGTCTCAACTCAAGGCAATTTTTTAACCACGAACCCCTATAATAGCTGCGCCAAAACCACCTCATAATAATTCTTCCAAAACTGACTGACAGAGAATATGCATTTCAATCCCAACAACAAGGAATGGGGCATGGTGAGTAAATACTGTTTCAAATCAAGAAAGAAGCTTAGCAGACATATCACCAAAGCCTAATTAGGGAATTTAGGATCAAGAGACTTAGAACTACATGCCTCCAATTTTGTTTCCCATAACATACAACCTTCTCAATGGTTGCTGTTAAAATTCCCTAGTTCACAAGGGGCACCAAGATCATGATGGGGAAACCTACAGAGACAATGGAACCAAGCTAGTGGGAACTCATGAACTTTAGACCAACAGCTGTGGAGCCTAAATGGGACCGGACTAGGCCCTCTGCATAAGTGAAACAGTTGTGTAGCTTGGTCTGCTTAAGGGGGCTTTGGCAGTGGGATCAGAATCTATCCCTGGTGCTGTGAGACCAAAACGATCCATCTTAGAAATAAAACCAAAATGCTTTCACCCTAAAACTGAGGCCTGAGATTTCTCCTTTTAGGTACAGACCATGAGTTACTAAAACCCGTCAGTTCAGATTCTAGAAACCAGGAAGTGTAAAAGTAAAGTCACAGGTAGTCACGAGGTAATGACTGCTGGACTATGGAATGTCCTCTCCCTGGTGTCCAGGGTAACTGACCACAGAAATGTCCCCACCTGAGGGCAGCCAATGAGAAATGGTGGCGGGCAACCACTCCTTTAGAAGTAAGATTAAGCCATGATTTCTAGAAAGCCCCTAGAAGCGAGCCCATCAGAATTGTACCTGTACTAGCACCCCTAAATGTTGTAACCTTGTGGTTTTTGCCTTTAAAAACTGAGCTTGCAGAGAGGTGAGCACTTTCTTCAGCCTCCACTATGTTGGATCTGTTGGATGAAGTCCCTGCCTAGGCTTGTATATCCTGAATTAAACCTTGCTTTTGCATTCCGGCATGCTCGTCTTCGGTGGTCTCTCTGGGGATCGCGATCTGGGCACAACAGTGCATGAGCTGGCTTTTTGGAACCCATTACCTATGGTGGGACACCTTGCACAGCCTTGATGCAGGAGTAGGGGCTTGGTCCTTCCTCAATTGAATGTACCAGGCTTTGCTGACTCCCCATGGAAGGCCTTACCTTTTCGAAAGAGGAAATGGGCCCGCAGACTGAGGGGCAAGGCTAGGAGGGAGAGGGGGAGGAAAGAAGAGAGGGGGATTTGGGGTTGGTATGTAAAATGAACAAAAAATTTCTTAATAAAGAAAAAAAAAAGCCCTCATTTCCTCTGAAACCTCTTGAGCCAGTCCTTAAATGCTCAGTCCTATGTGAAGGGGCCCCAAAATAGCTTGACCACACAGCAGCCATGACAGGCTTAGGGGCCTACAAACAGCTTCTGTGACAGGCTTACTGGCAGGCAACACCCAGATCCAGGAAAATCCTTAAGTTGATACTACCCAGGAATCCACTCAGGGATGAGGAAGGACCTGACACCCCAAACATTCCAACCATTAGATAAGGTGGCCAGATGTCCTTGAGTTTAGCACACACCTATTTTTGCTTTACAGATACCCCTAGACAATTGTCAGTCAATCAGGGTCCTGGACCCTGGAAATCCCCTCACTCCAACCTCTGCTATGATAAAAACTGTGCCCCACCTGAGCTCAGGGTTCTTTGCTCTCACTGCAGTGAGACCAAGCTCGGAGCTTGAAATAAAGGTTCCTTGCTTTTGCATGCTAGATTCATTCTCCATGGTGGTCTTTTGGGGGTCCGCATGCGATCTGGGCCTAACACCCTACAGTTTTCCAGTTTCCAAGTAGAATGGACCGTGGCACACTGCTCACAGAACTCAGCTTCTTTTCCTTTTCTTTTTTTCTTTGTATTTTATTTTACATACCAAGCACAGTTTCCTCTACCTCCTCTCCTCTCATTGCCTCACCTCCTACCTCTTTTCTACACCACCACCACCCCCCTCCACTCCTCAGAAAGGATAAGGCCTCCCATGAAGAATCAACAAAGCCTGGCTTATCAAGTTGAGGTAGGACCAAGCCCCCCAGCCCCCCACCTCCCCTCCCCCCCCTCCCCCCCCCCGCCCCCCGCCCACCACCCCTCTGGCCTCAAAACTGCTTTCCTAATCCAAAATTCCAAGCTCTTTCACATTCCTCCAACAAGCAACACAATGAGGAGTTCCACAGCAACATTCCACTATCTGGTAACAATTTACATATTAGTTACTTTTCCGTTGCTATGGTGACACCATAACTAAAACAACTTACAGAAGGAAACGTTTATGGGCATTTGTATGCATATGACTGCTCCTCATAGCAGGGAGACACAGCAACAAGCAGCAGGCAGAGCAGCAGGAACGGGATGCAGAGTAATCACATCCTCAAAAGCAACAGGAATCAGAGGGAGCCAACTGGAAGTGCACAAGGATTTTAATATCAAATTCCTCTGAAGTGAAGCATTTTCTCCCCTAAAGATTGCACCATCCAATCCTCTACAAAAGGTATAAAGAGCTGGGCACCAAAGTGTTCAAATTCCTGAGGCAGTACAGGACACTTCTCATTCAAACCAGCAATTTTGTATCTTAATAAACCTTGACCTTGAGCAGAACAGTTTTCTAGGTTTATACTTTACTGAAGTGAATTACTGAAACTCAGAGAGTTCTGGGAACTGAAGGCTTACTTGTCGGTCAGAAGAAATGATGTCTTCTGTGTACTGTATAGATCTGTATCTCTGCTCTCCTAAAATCCTCAAAGAAGGACACTTGCCAGACAGCAAATGGTAAGCCCCTACTTTTTCTGTTTCTTCCTAATTACAAAAGATTAATGCTCCACATTTTTCAAATAAGCAAAATAATGATGGATTATTCCAGTTTCCACTCAATGCCATTTTTTATAATTAAACCTGTTTTTAATTAATTTTTTTTCATTTATTTTACATACCAACCACAGGTTTCCATTCCTCCTCTCCTCCCATTCCCTCCCCCCACCTCCCATCTACCCTAATCCCCATCTACTCCTCCTCAGTCACCATTCTGAAAGGGGGTAGGCCTCCAATAGGCTTGAACAAAGTAAGGCACATCAAATTGAAGCAGGGCCAAGCTCCTCCCCCTGTATCAAGGCTAGGCAAGGTAATCCAGCATGGGGAGCAAGTTCCCAAAAGTCAGCTAAGCACAACAGGGACAGTTCATGATCTGCTTGGAGCCTCACAGACAGTCCAAGCTACGCAACTGTCACACACATGCAGAGGGCCTAAGTCAGTCCCATGCAGGCCCCTATACTGCAAAGATAACCTCGGCTTGTGGAATATTTAATGAACACATTGAATTCATTTGTGAAAGATAATTGGATATAAATTCTTTAATGAACAGGGCTGTTTAGAGTTCATGAAATAGTGGGGTGATAGTTGTAAATCTTCCTAGCATATTTCCATATCATCATTCCAGTTAATTTGTGAGCAGTATGACATAGATTGCAAAGATTCCTGGAGCAGGTGATGACATTGTGTTTTTCTTTTTCTTTTTCTTTTTTTTTTTTTTTTTTTTTTTTTTTTTTTTTTTTTTTTTTTTTTT
>CABHPP010121136.1:0-16782 GCA_902168425.1 Peromyscus attwateri | reverse complement strand
TTGCGTTACAGAGAACTTGCAGCTTTGGATCTGCAGGTTCGGCACCTTTACATGCTCCAGCAGTTAGTAGATGAGGTAGATATTGGAGTGGGTCAACTTATAGCCTTGGTACTTCTGGGCCTGCGTGATAACTGGGTTGCCAGTATTCCCTCATCAATACCACCAGAGCGAGCTCTCTGACATTGTCCTGGCTAAGTCACCCACGGCAGCAGGCAGCAAGGAGTGGGGCCAATTTTCCTGCTCTCATATCCTCGGGGCCAGCTCTCCTGCACCCACCCACACCACCAAGGCCAGCTCTACTGTTTTGTTGAGGCGAGGTTCAGGGCCTGCTCTCCTGGGTGCTGCAGTTAGTGAGCTGCAAGGCCTTGTGCCCTTACGGTCAGATCTCCTGCCCCAGGTGACAAGGAGCAGGGCAGGGTGGGGCAGGGAAAGCATCTTTCTTTCACCCATGCCACCACATGGCAGACCAGGAATGGGGTGAGGTCAGCTCTCCTGCTCTCCTACCCTCATGGCCAGCTCATGTGTGCCACTCAAACTGCCCCTCCCACCCCCACCCCCACCCCGCCAATAGCGTCAGCTCTACTGTGTTGCACAAAGGAGGTGCAGTGCTGGATCTCAGGAGTACTGTAGTCTGAATGCTGTGCAATGGCGTATTGTACCTGGAGCAAGGTTGAGGATTTGGCTAGGGACCAATGAATTCCTCCAGCTGGGAAGTCAATGGAAGCCGGAGTCACAAGCAGGCTATGCCATTTTACCTTATCACAATCCCACCCCAACTCACCTGAGCTGAAGTGTCTTTGAAAGCAAACACTTGTCAAGTAGAGGAACTACAGAAAAAACACCCCCTGTTAGGCACTAGGTGATGAAGAATGACCTAAGCCGGGCGTTGGTGGCGCATGCCTTTAATCCCAGCACTCGGGAGGCAGAGGTAGGCGGATCTCTGTGAGTTCGAGGCCAGCCTGGGCTACCAAGTGAGCTCCAGGAAAGGCGCAAAGCTACACAGAAAAACCCTGTCTCGAAAAACCAAAAAAACAAAGAATGACCTAGAAGATGCCCAAAGCTATCCCCTGATAATTTTCACTTATCCATGTAGTAAGCAGGTGAAAATAACAATTCTTATTTCTCTGTTTGTTCTGGTTAGAACTTGCTTTGCATAAATACTTCTGTTCACAGGATCTTCAAATACATCACCAATAATCATTGCTACAGTGGGGTGTTCAGAGCAGTGACAGAGGGTTGTACCTCTGTGTGAGATGTCAGAGTGAGAAGGTATCTCAGGGAATCAGGTAAGAGGAGGCCTAAGGTTGTGTGCAGATAGAAGTGGTCAAACAAGAAGAGAAACAACATAGAGAGGAAGTGTATCACATGTGTTCATGGAGTTCAACATGACACCTGTTTAAGTGAGGCAGGCAGGGAAGAACTGTAAGGATAATAAATTCAGGGAGTCGCAGCCACAAGAGGATAATACCCTAGTCCACAGTTAAGTTGGCAAAGTGTGCAAATTATGAGATAATGTAAAGCATAGAATAAAGTCTGTGGTGTAGAGAAAAAGAATCCAGAAGTGCAGAAACATACCAAATAATCGTCTCCCCCAGATTTTTTTTTTTTTTTTTTGAGACAGGATTTATCTGGGTAGCTTTGAAGCCTGTCCTGGAACTCACTCAGTAACCCAGCTAGCCTCGAACTCACAGAGGTTCACCTGCCTCTGTCTCCCAAGTGCTGAGATTAAAGACATGCGTTGCTGCCACCACCACCTGAACTCCCCCAGGATGATGAAAGATTGAACATAGGTAAATGAGGTTAATATTATTGAGAGCTCTCATTGATTAGAAAATGATAGTATTTAGCTTTTCTTTCACTAAAATAAGCTGCTGGTGAACTTGACTCTGATGGACAGCTGTGAGACCTTGTTCTAGAGTCCTGAGAAGGAACTGTCATCCAACAGGCTCATTGAATATAGGAAGGACTGACATCTTAGTGTCTTGGATGCTTCAGTCATTTCACAGACATCTTGAGAAATTTCACACCAGTTTCAAATGTCAAAGACAATGGGGCTGCTGATGAACACTCAGAATTCCCCTTTGCCATTCAGGAAGTTGTCTCCATCAAATGCCCCTGGCTGCAGCAGAGTGAGACATACCGATTCATCCAAAATCACCCATTGATCCTGCCTGGAGTTGCTCCCACACACTGTCCCTCAGCTTCTTTAAATCTTGCCATAGTTGTCCTCTGCGTGGTTGAAGAAGCAGAAGAACAACTGCCCTAGTGATCCACCAAAATGTTTCTTTGCAAGGCTTGTGATTGGTTCTTACATAAAAGTCCTGGTAAAACTTGTTGGTATAAGTGGGAGCCATGCATATGTAAGGCTGTGATAACTGGTGTAATTACAATCACTATATAGGGTTAGGGCCTTTATAGCTGTATATGATGCTCATCTCCATTTGTCTAATAAAGTTTTTTTTCAAATATTCTCTTTACTTATGCTGTTTACACTGGATTTATAGGCTGAGTGTTTCCTGAAGGGGTAGAAGAACTGGAGCTTTTGGCCACAGTAGCAGCAGCAATGCCAGGGGCGGCAAGGATTGTAGAGTTCCTGTTGAATAGTCACATAGCTGAGACTGTGTATGAGGGAAGAAAACAAAGAGCTAACTCTTTAAACCCAGATCATTGAGGAAGGCAAAAAGAGCTCAAAGGAGTTAATACTGAGGTTCTGCCACCAAGGACCTGTGTCTCGTCATCTACTCCTTCCATTAAGCCTCATAGTCTAAATGTTCCACAACCTTCTATCAGTGCTCTCAACAGGAAACCAATGGTTAAAAATGTGAGTCTCTTTGGGGGATTTTCCTTTCTTTTCAATAAATGAAGCGGGGGCTTGTCAAGACCTGGGTAACATGGAAGTTGGGTGAACAAGCAAAGGAAACTGAAATGAACTAGGGAGGACAGTGAGCATCAGATGGTTTAAGGGACAAGTACAAAAAGGCAGTGACTATAGAGTCATGAGACATGGCTCAGGTGTCTGAATTTAAGGGACCAGGTCATTCATTATTTTCACAAGTTCTTGAAGTACATGGAAGTTGAAAATCAAGGCTTTCGAGGTTGCTTGTCATAGAGGACACATGGCCTATTATGAATTGCGATGTTTGAATTGGAGGCAGATACTGGGCAAGCAGAAGAAGACAGAAACAGTGCTTTCTGGACTTTGTGAGAGAGCGTAAAGATAATGAGGGTCAAGTCTGAAATCTTTGGGATAGATAAAATGAGAAATTACCTCAGAGAGATGATAGCATGGAGGAGAATGGCCAAGTGGAAGTCAGAAATAGTGGAAGTATTTGGGTCTCTAAAAGTCACGTGGTAATGAGATGGAGGATGGTGTGGGTTGAACCATTTGTTCAACAGGAGCCTGATTCCGCTGCACAGAGCACTTGCTAGGCTGCAGCTGTGAAGTTATCTAGTGAAGCAGCTTATGGGATTCCAGCCTGATCATTCCATCTCTGACACAGATACACAAGGGCCTGGCAATAACTGTACTGATTTGTATCACTTATTAGGTTGTTATGGGTAGTGACACAAGATTATAATCTTCTTGATGCAAAAGGTCAGTTAAGATCAGTGCCCCACAATGACATATTTTATTTCATAGTGTTACTACACTGTAATAAAAATGTCAACACTGTTTAGTTTCATGTATTGGCAGTATCTCCTTTTATAAACTGCAGGAATAGGAAAGCCAATAGAAAAAGTAACATTAGATAGCCGTGAATCATTCACTGATACGTGTTTCAGATTGTAACATGCAGAGCTGCATGACCTCACACTGGCACTGAAGATGCTCAGAACTTTGGAATGAGTGACTATATCAGTTCACTCTCACAGATAGCTTAAAGAAGCACATACACCCAGCTCTGAGCTCTCTCTTCTAGGCTACTATTAAAATGCTCCATCCACTTCTGCCTATAGCCCCCAACCAAATTACCAGTCTTCCAATCTCACCACAGTCATCATCAGTTTTTCCACAACAACCACCCCATTTTTGGTATTAACTTCCTTATTAATTACTTTTCTATTTTTGTAATAAAATACCATGACCAAAGGCAGATAATGTAGGTAATTTTGTGTGTCCAGGTCTGTAGAGATCAGAGTCCATTATGACTGGAAAGAAGGCAACAAGCTGCAGGCAACCAGAAGGACCAGAAAGCTAACAGACAACCTCTTGAGCCACATGTTCTAAACAGAATAAAAAAATAAAATAAAATGAGCAAAACTGGAATTGGGGTGAGACTATGAACCCTCAAAAACTTACCCTCAATGACAAACTTCCTTCAGCAAGGTTGTATTTCCCAAGGTTCTCCAAACAACACAACAACCTGGGTATCAAATGTTCAAATGCCCAAGCCTATGAGTGACATTTCTTAGTCAAACCAACACATGTAGGTCATTCTGATATACTTTCAAACTTTAACACTGAGAAAGCCTCCTGGCATGTGTGGTGTTTAAACAAAAGGGTCTGGAGTGGTGAGATTGTAGTTTAGAGTGATGCTCTTCCATAAGACCAGAGTTGAATTGTAGCATGAATCTTAAATGGTCTTATTAATAAAATCAAACCTAAAGCCAGGTATTGGGGTGAATGCTGGAAGATCAGAGAAGCAGAACAAGCCACAGCTTCCTCGCCTCGCCAGTTCCTCAGCTGATCCTGTTTCCTCAGACTGAAAGCCTCTGAGTCTTCATCCAAATGGATCTCAGCTGAACTGCTGCTCAAAAGCCTAAAAGCTTAACCAGCCAAAAGCTTCTAGTTCCTGGTTTTCATGCCTTATATACCTTTCTGCTTCCTGCCATCACTTCCTGGGATTAAAGGCGTGTGTCACCATGCCTAGCTGTTTCCAGCGTGGCTTTGAACTCATAGAGATCCAGACGGATCTCTGCCTTCGGAATGCTAGGATTAAAGGTGTGTGTGCAACCATTTTCTGGCTTCTATCTCTAGTGGCTGTTCTGTTCTCTGACCCTAGATAAATTATTAGGGTACACAATATTTTGGGGAACACAATACCACCACATTGAATTCTCAGAAATCACATGAGACCCTAAACTACCTGTAAACACCATTCCAGGAGATGTGACACCCTTTTCTGGCCCCCTCAGCACCAGCACAGATGGGGCACACACTTAAGTAGACACGTGCACACACATATAAATCAAAATCAAAATAAATGTGAAAAACCAAACAAAAGGACAGGTGCTTTAATTAATGAGGAATTATGAACCTATCTTCTAGGAACAAGGTTCTGTTCTGAATTCTGTCCATGACTGAGCTGATATTTGTAACTTTTCCCGGAATACTTGCATATAACTATTTCTCAGTTAACTTGCATTCAGTTGTATAAATGAGCGCAGTCATGGCTAGTGTAGATTGTATCATGTTTTCCCTTTTACTCATACTTCAGTAGATGTCTGTTGAGACTTGTTTTGTATCTGTTTAAGTGGCAAAATTTGGGAAAAGTTCCATGAGGTGCTCATAAGAATCTATATTCTCTTTTTGTTCAGATGAAATATTCTGTAAACACCTGTTAGGCCCCTTGGTTTATAACATCAGTTAGTTCCAGATTTCTCTGTTTTGTTTTCGTCTGGATGACCTGTATATTAGAGAGAGTGGGATATTGATGTCTCCCCATCTCAGTGGTGGGGGAAAGTGGGTGTGATATAGTGTGTGAGAACTTTGGAGAATTAAAGAGCTTGAAAGAAAAAAAAAAAGGGGGAAGAATAATAGATGGTAGAATGACATGTGACCAAGGGGTTAAAGTGAAGTTCCACATTCAACATTAAAAAAAGATCAAATGGGAAAGGAAGTAACAAAGGTGAGTACTATATCTATGTCGGTTGTCAAGGCAGGGAAGCACAGCACAAAGACAATATTACACACACACACACACACACACACACACACACACACACACTCAAAGGAGAAAGTGTGTAAAGGATCTTTCAAAACAAGGGATAAATTCTATGGTGTAGTGGAAAGAGTTCCAGGTGAAATAGACACAGATTGTAAGCTGTCAAGTCTCCCAGTGGTATTTAATCAGGCAATGAGTACTTTGAACATTTTAGAAGCCTAAATTTCCCTCCGCTGAGGAATGGATAATAAAAGTGAGATACTGTGTAATACTTTCAGCCATAAAGAGAAATCACTAAATTTACAGGAGCATCTCTAGCTGTCTCATTTGTCACTCTCTGCTGCTACAGATCAAATGGCAAGTGCATTTCTTATGGGAGGGTGGTTACAGAATCATATACCCATATCTCAGAGTCCAGTTAAGCCCTCCAACACACAGAATGCTGTCATGGTCCTGATATTCACTCTGAACCCACCATGAAGGAAATGGGGCTAAAATCAGTTGGTGTCATCAGAGTCCATCATATGTTTGGATAATTGCCCATGCTGAAAAGTGTGTGTGTGTGTGTGTGTGTGTGTGTGTGTGTGTGTGTGTGTGTTCTGGGTTTAAACTTGTTTCAGGGCTCCAGCTATACAAGCAACAGAAGGGATGGCTGCAGGAGTTACCTGGGAAACAGAGGTAGGCTTCTACACCCCACACTGACCCCCGATTTAAAAGGCAGACTCTGCAATGACAATGGCACTTTCTGTCTAATTTATCTCCTATTTGGTGTACTTACACAAATTACAGTTCTCAAATTAAACCTTGCTTTTGCATTCTGGCATGCTCATCTTTGGTGGTCTTTGTGGGGGGTCGCGATCTGGGCACAACATAGAAGTGCATTGGTTGAAACACAGAAACTGTCTTCCAAACTTAATCGTGTATAAAGTTATGGAATGGCCTTGTTCTTTATACAGGTAAGGATCTCAGAATTTACTTATATTCTGCAACTTACATTTTAGTGTGTGTGTGTGTGTGTGTGTGTGTGTGTGTGTTTACCTGTGCCAAAGTCATGAGTGAATTGCTTGCAGAAATTTTATGAATTGGACACACCTCTGCATGCAAATTATGTGCCAAAAATCAGAATACTGCCACCCACACAGATTCTTCTGTTCCCCTGCTGTCACTACCCCTGTGCCATGGCAGAGCATCGATGATCAGAAAGAAGCTGTATACATACAATGGTAATTAATTTAGTCTTTCCACCCTCAGATGCTTATGTGAGTGGTTTCCAGCTCAGTCCTAGCCTTAGTAGGGGCTACCCATGCCACAGTGCTATTTGGTAGTATTCTGTTGGGAGTGTATGTGTGCAGAGATGGAACTGAAGGGTCATAACATTTTTCACAGTCAGAAAGTTGTCTTAATCCTAATCCAGTGTCACTTGCACTGTCATCCCACTTTAGAATTAATATTAATTTCTGTCTTTTAAAACGATTTTCCCTGTAATAAAATGGAACTTATTTTCTTTTAAGTACTATTTTGTGGCTTGCAAATGTACATCAACAGTCCATTCATTTGTCCACAGTGGGATGTGCTTTATTTTACTTTCAGAGACCTGTATGCATATTCCCATGTGTTCTGAAGCCAGCACCCATGGGTTTGCATATACTTGTTTTCACCTGTCATGTGTCAGCCACATCAACATTATCTTATTCCCAGGTCCTGTGGATCCACATCTCACTGTTATCCCATTCTTCTTCTGGCTCTCTGGATTTTTGATATGCTCCATGGCTTGGGGCTGGAGTGGGGGTGACCTGTTCTTATGCATAACTGCTTTTCTCCAGAGGTATTTTGTGGGTTTGGTGATAAAATAGACTCTGATGGGTTTTGCAAAGTCAGATTTTGCTACTTTTATTAACTGTGCATTAGTTTTTGCTGATTTATTGCTTGGACCACACAGAGACCTTTGCTGTTGGCATTCTGGGGAGTGTGGATGACCCCCACCCCTTGGGGACCCGCCCTGCGTCCTGACATAAAGTCCCCTTTAAAAAGAAAACTCCTCCTCCGCCCTCTCTTCTTTCTTCTTCCCTCCACTCCCTCTCCCCTCCCCTCCCCTCAAAACAAACTTCCTTGCCGGGGTCTTGCCTGGGGTGTAACTTTCCACTGTGCTATGCCGCCCACTGCTGAGTCTGCGTGGCCTGGACCTTCAGTCATCAGGGCACCTTGGACCAACCTGCCAAGGCCTCCCGTGCAAATTGCTGCTTGACAAAGTTCCAGCATTTCAACATTGCAGACCACACTTCTCCAGCACCTTTTTAATTTCATTTTTAATGATTCTTAATGCCTTTTCCTTTGGGAAATTTTGTGCGTGCTTTGGTAAAGGATAAAAATGTGTACAATGGTAGCCTCTCTAAACAAAATAATTCTTTGGAAAACAAAATCCTCAACACCATGGAACTAGTAATCCCATTTTGCCCTCCTATTTCATGAAGAACAAGTAAGTTAGAGATTTACTAGACACACCTGATCAGAAGGATGAAATGCCTATAATTCAGATCCAGAGCCTGAAACCATTACGGGCAAGAGTTCAGTTAATAAATATAGGGAAATCATAATGATACGGTATAATGGGAAAAGAGTAAAACATCAGGACCTTCCCTTTTGGGAGCATTATGAGGGAACAGGCCCATACTACTAAGAAATTACAGTACAGTGTCTGGTCTCCAGAAGTCCTTTCCCCAAGGACAGGCATTTAGATAAGGGTCTCCATTCCCTGGGGTCTTGAAGAAAGTTCCTCCTTGCTAAAGCAGTCAGTCTTCTTATCCTCCGGCAGGAGGAACTTGTGGTCCTTTCATTAACATATGACTGGTGTCTATTGTCAAGGTCAATGCTAGATTCCTCTACTCCTGATCTCAAGCCACACCCCAGTTCACATGGCCCCTTTTCTCCTGTTTAATCCTATGTGCAACTATAGAGTACAAAAGGTATATTCTTTTCTCAACTAAATGCTGCTGGCAGCCATCCTGATTCACCCTCAGATCATGTCCATCTCCTCCTTCTCTTCCTCCACGACTCCACACATCCTCTTTGAGCCCAAGTGCTTTGGAGGTTCATTGTAAGTCTTGGTTCTAATAACATAGTGGTATGGGTTTCCTCCCCAACATAATTTCCCACACCAGCATAGGTGGTGTTGTGCCCAAGTCGCAATACCCCCAAGCAAGACCACCATAGAGCCAATATCCGATGCAAGCACACAGAGGTTTTTAATAACAAAACAAGCAAGTGTGGTCAGCTTCCAACATCTGACACAGCAGGTGGAGGAGAACACCCTGAGCATTCACTTTAAGGGGTTTATATAGGAAAGGTTTACATGCAGCTTGGGATTGGACGAGGGGGCTAGGAGTGAGGTAGTTCTTTGAAGTTACTGGCTGAACCATAAGCATGAGGTTACTGATGGCTAACAGGATTCAGGGTATCTACAGAAACATAAATTTTTACTCCCTGTGTCTGTGGAGGGGCCCCCAAACAGCTTGACCACACAGCAGCCATGACAGGCTTAGGGGCCCAGACACAGCTTCTGTGACAGGCTTACTGGCAGGCAACATCCAGATCCAGGAAAAGCCTTAAGCTGATACCACCCAGGGGTGAGGAAATACCTGACATCCCAAACATTCCAACCATTAGATAAGGTGGCCAGATGTCCTTGAGTCTAGCACACATCTACTTTTTGTTTTAGAGATACCCCTAGACAATTGTCAGCCAGTCGGGATCCTGAACCCTGGAAATCCCCTCACCCTAACCTCTGCTATGATAAAAAACTCTGCCCCACCTGAGCTCAGGGCTCTCTGCTCACTCCTGCGTCGGACAGAGGGACCAAGCTCGGAGCTTGAAACAAAGGCTCTTTGCTTATACATGCAGGATTCGGTCTCCTCCGTGGTGGTCTTTTGGGAGTACCCGAGATCTGAGCATAACAATGTCCTGCTTTTGCTGAACCCAGGATATATACATTCAGATTTATTGTTTCAGTCCTACTCTCCTCTGAGGTCAGTTGAGCCCATTACTCCCCAAGTCCAGGATACATAGATTTATTGTCCTAGCCCTATAAGTTCAACTTCTGGTCACTTCTAAAACTGCTGGTCAGCAAATACCTTTGGAGGAGGGGAGGGGGAAGCGTCCCTCAAGATGGCTACTGATTTTTTTCCTTTCAGTGCCATCTCAAGAAAGCTGCAATCTTGGAGCTTCTGCGCAGCTCCACAGGTCAGAATGTCTGACCTGAGTTGGTCTGGTCAGAGTCAACTTCCCCAGCAACTATTTGATGTTTCTCTAACCCTGAGGAGAGGCAGCTTAAACCTTGTCAAGTTTGTTTACTTCCTGAGTCTCTAGAGTTTCCCAGGTCCTTCACCCAGGAAATGTTTCAACTCAGAGGAAATTACTACACAAGGTCTCTCAAATGCAGAGTGACTTACTGTTCCTAAATCTCATTACACAGTATCCTCTGACACATAGTATCTGTAACTGTGTAGGACAGGACACATGGCACAGGAATAGCCTATGGTCTAGGGAATTAACACCATGTAGCCATTAGCAAATCCTCATAACCAACACTTCCTTCTGCATCTCCTGCCACTTGCTGATTGCTGAGACACAATGCAGGCTGCTATCATCATTCCACTCAGCCGATCAACTACATAACTGGAGAACAGTCCCAGGTTCTCATTTGTCTGCACTCTTCCCTGTTTTTTTTTTTCTTTTTAAATAATCATTATCAATTTTACATGAATACGAAAATATACATGGTAGACTTGGTTCTCTGGTAATGAATAACATCACCTCCCCTCTCAAGATAAAACAAAAATAAAAATAAAAGTGAACAGAAAAAAAAATAGTAAGACAAAAATGCCAAACCAAGCCAGAAAGCACACAAAAACACGTCTGCTTTGTGTTGGTCAGCCACTCCTGGGCATGAGTCCCACCATGGAGTATAGTGTGGTTGATAAACTCAGTAATACTCCATCAGAGAAAACTGATTTTCCCCTTCCCAGCAGGTAGCAGTTGCAAATAGCTCTTTAGCTAGGGGTGGGACTTTGTGTCACTTCCCCTTCTCAGTACTGTGCCTTTGCATGGCTTGAACCTGTATAGGTCTTGTGCATGCTGTCACAGTCTCTGTGAGTTCATATGTGCATCAGCCCCTTTGCGTCTGGAAGATACTGTTTCTTTAGAGTTAACCACCACCTGTGGCTCTTACAATCTCTCTGCCTTATCTGGTTCCTTTTCCACATAGATCCCTGAGCCTTGATGGGAGGAGTTTGATAAAGACATCCCATTAGAACTGAGTGCTCCAAAGCTTCTCGCTCTCAGCACATTGTCCAGTTATGGGTTTCTGTGTTAATTGCCATCTATTGCAAGAAACTTCTCTGATGAAGGTTGAGTAGTACATAATCTGAGTTCCAGGGACTGGACGAGGCATTTTGAGGACAGCTGTAGAAAATGACATCCTTCTATTAGGAGTAAAGTACAGGATAACCAACCTACAGTTCACAGCCCCAGAGAGGCTAGATAACAAAGAGGGCCCAAAGAGAGATACATGGATTTCCCTAAGAAGGCAAAATAGAGATCTCCTGGGTAAACTGGGGGTGGGGATGGGGATTGAGGGAAGGGAATTTGAGGGAGCTAGTTGGATGGGCAGGGTGCAGGAGGCAGGTTGGGGATGGGACGGAGGGGGAGAGTAACAAAAGAGACATCTTGATGGGGGGGGGGACATTTGGGGATTAGGGAGAAAGATGTCAGGGAAAATCCTAAGAATCCACAAGGATGACCCCAGCTAAGACTCCTAGCAACACTGGAAAGGATATCTGAACTGGCCATCCGCTGTAATTAGATTGGTGACTACCCTAATTGTCATCAGAGAGTCTTTATCCAGTAACTGATGGAAGGAGATGCAGAGATCCACAGTCAAACACTGGGCTGAGCCTCAGGAGTCCTGCTAAAGAAAGGGAGGAGGGATTGTATGAGCCGGGGGTGGGGAGTGGGGGGGTGGTCAAGGTCACAATGGGGAAACCCACAGAGACAGTTGACCTGAGGGAGCTCATGGACTCTGGACCAAAAGTTAGGGAGCCTGCATGGGACCTGCACAGGCCCTCTGCATGTGTGTGACAGTTGTGTAGCTTGGTCTGTTTGTGGGGCTCTGAGCAGTAATATCAGGCCCTGTCCCTGGGGCTTAGCTAGCTTTTGGGAACTTGTTCCCCATGCTGAATTACCTTGCCCAGGCTTGATGCAGGGGGAGGAAGTGGGTCCTACCTCATCTTGATGTGCCATGCTTTGTTCAAGCCCAAGGGAGGCCTGCCCCTTT
This sequence comes from Peromyscus attwateri, assembly GCA_902168425.1. Taxonomy (NCBI): domain Eukaryota; kingdom Metazoa; phylum Chordata; class Mammalia; order Rodentia; family Cricetidae; genus Peromyscus; species Peromyscus attwateri. The sequence goes on along the minus strand of CABHPP010121136.1, from coordinate 4,569 downwards.
CAGAATGGAGATGGAGGAGGAGGAGTGGATGGGGAGGGGGTAGATGGAAGTAGGGGGAGGGAATGGGAGGAGAGGAGGGAAGGGAACCTGTGGTCAGTATGTAAAATAAATGAAAAAAAAATGTTAAGTAAAATTAAAAAGAAATTAAGTATCTAGGAATAAACCTAAAAAAATAAAATAAAATAAAAAAGAAAGAAAATGATATCCTCAGGCACTGTGGATGTGGGGTGCCACAGAAGAAAACAAGGAAAACAAGTTACTTCTGGAGAGCTCAAGCGGAACAAGCAGGATATTCTCTTCCTACCCCACCCCACTCAGAGGATCTCATGTAGGCCAGATTGCCTTTTGACTAGGCAGCCAAGGATAACCTTTAACCCCTGATCTGTCTCTCCTGCTCTGGGATTACAGGCGAATTCCACCACGCTCAATTTTATACGCTGCTGAGGTGTCAGAATTAGTTTCTGTGAACTTGACAAAAATATAAATATATCTGGGAAGTGGGACTGTCAGTGGATAAATTGCCACTGTCAGAATGGTCTGTGGGACTCTGTTGAGTATTTTCTAGATCAGTGATTGATTTGGGAGGACCCAGCCCATTGTGAACAGAGCCATCCGTGGGCAGGTGGGCATGAGCTGTATAAGAAAGGTATTGCCGGGCGGTGGTGGCGCACGCCTTTAATCCCAGCACTCGGGAGGCAGAGGCAGGAGGATCTCTGTGAGTTCGAGGCCAGCCTGGTCTCCCAAGCGAGTTCCAGGAAAGGCGCAAAGCTACACAGAGAAACCCTGTCTCGAAAAACCAAAAAAAAAAAAAAAAGAAAGGTATCAAGCCCCAGAAATACACCAATAAGCAGCTTTTTTCCATGGTTCCTGTTTCAAGCTCCTGTGTTGGCTTCCCTCAGTAATGGATTGTAACCTGTAAGCCAAATAATAAATCCTTTCCTCCCCATGTCAGTTGTGTTCAGAGGGGTTTATCAGAAACAGAAAGCTAGCTAGGGCCTCCTCATGTGTATTAGGCAAGCATACCAGCCACTGAGCTACACTTCTAGCCTTTACCTTCCAATGTTCTTCTTTTGCAATTGATTTTCTCCAACAGGTAAAGATCATTAAAGGGTAAAGGCCTATAGCCCATCCTCATTGTCCTCTCGCTAAGCAAGTCACAGGTTGTTATGATTATTTATGTGTATTACTGTTATTCATGGATACACTGGGTTTCTTCCATCAAACTAATGAAGGTTTGTGTTCTTTATCATTCATTCATTTGCAGTGTGTGTGTGAATGGGGGCAGGGTAGTGGATAATGCTCTCTTTTCCTGAAGAAACTCAAAGAAGACTGACTTACTATGAAACTCAAACTCAACTGCCTTTCATCCATTGCTTCTTTCCTGTGACAAAGACAAAAGAAAGGAAGAAGAAAAAAAAAAAGAAAGAAAGGAGGGAAGCTGAACGCTAAGCTCCAACCTTTCTTTTCTTTCATTTTCCTCATGTGGAACTTTAAACCCAGGAATGTACACACTCTAGGAGTCTCCTACAATGTATGTAGAGACTGGAAGTTTTGAACAAAAGATTGTTCCTCACTCCTTCTCCTTCCCTTCCCAAGCTTACTTTTTCTGTAGAAGGATGATAGGATGATGCTTGACATTTCCCTGAAAGTCTGAACCCAGAATGTTTTATATTGATGCTATGAAGCAGGATGCAGAATTGGAATATCATCTATACTGTCAAAGTATCCTGTTCTCTTACTTATATCTCTGATTTTCTGAACTTTGGGTTTAAAAAAAAAAATCTTCTCTAGACAGTAAAAACACAGATGCTCCATCCCACACAGGTAAAAAGAGTCAGAGAACCATGCATTGAAGGGTTGAGGATGTGGTTTAGTTGGTAAGGTGCTTACCTTGCAGATATGAGTCCCTGGGTTCCATCCCCAGTACTACATAAATTGGGTATGGTGATGCACACATGTAATCTCAGTGCTGTAGATGTAGAGGTAACGGGGATCAGGAGTTCAAGTCCAGCCTTGACTACAGTGAGTTTGAGCCAGGTTGGGACACATGAAACCTATCTTTGAGAGAAACCGGCATAAAAACAAAAGAAACAGATCATCGTATCCAGCTTGAGTTCAGCCATGAGCATTTAGTATCCTTGGAGAGAACCAGCAGTTCTCTCATATTTGAGGAGCCCTCCTTGCTGAACTGCTATATGGAACAGCTAGATGAGGCTGCATTCCAGAGGAGAGTCCCAGGTTTGCATCACAGTGGCAAAACAGTACAGAGAGTTCTTCTGGTAGGGGGGACAGGAAAAAGAGGGGAGCCGTATTTCCACATCCTACTGTCTACAAGTCCCACTATCCACCCCAAGGCAACTCAATCCCTTTGTTCTCTACACCTCCAATGTTCTCCTCCATCCTCTCATCACATCAAATCACATACCTGAAACTCGACTTCATATGGAACTACTCTGCAGTGTCTGGAGAATGATCTGTGATAGCTGTGCTTTCAATGTTGAATGTGTGAGTTTGCTCTGTATGTAGTAAACAAAGTGAAAGAATAAATAGTGGGGCTGGAGCAATTGCTCAGTGGTTAAGATCACATGATGCTCTTACAGAGGACCAGAGTTCAGTTTCCAGCACATCAAGCCACTCACAGCTACCTGTAACTACAGCTCCAGGGGATGTGACGCCCTCTTATGGGCACCTGCACACATGTAACATATACATACACATAGACACACACGTACACATGAATAAAGATTAAAAAAAAATCTTTGCCTGCACATATTAAGTTAAACATTCTTTTTTTTTTCTTTCACCTTACCCTTTTCTTTCTTGTACTGAGGGTTGAAACTAGGGCATTGTGCATCCTAGGCAAGCATTCTACCACTGAGCTACATCCCCAGCCCTCAAGTGCGACTTTTCTTTCTTTTTTTGGTTTTTTGACACAGGGTTTCTCCATGTAGTTTTGGTGCCTGTCTTGGATCTTGCTCTGCAGACCAGGCTGACCTTGAACTCACAGAGATCCACCTGGATCTGCTTCCCGAGTGCTGGGATTAAAGGCATGCGCCACCACCGCCCGGCGAAGTGGGATTTTTCTTAAGGACAGAAAAACCATAAACACATAGCTGGGTGTGGTAGTACATGCCTTTGGTCTTAGCACTTGGGAGGCATATTTCTATGAGTTCAAGTTCAACCTTATTTACCTAGTGAGTTCCAGGTCAACAAGAGTACACTGTGAGATCCTATCTCAAAAACAAAACAAAACATAAACATGTTAGGCTAGAACTGGTAGGTTGATTAATAATTCTACTGGCCACTTGAAACTACTAATATGCTTTTTACCTAATTTCCTAATATACAGAACCTTCAATTATATAACATACATTTCTATTATACATTGTATATAATTGTGTTGGGTCCAGACAGTCTGTAATTCCTTTCTCAAGCATAAACCCTGACCAAGCGTGGTCTCCTGACTGAAAAACTGCAGGCATGAGATAAAGCCTAAGAGGAATGTCCACTGGGGCGAAAGAAGCCAAGGGCAGGAAAATGCAAAAGAATCCGGATAATACAGCCAAAGAGACTGTTTCTCAAACTCTGCTTGCAATCTCCAGGTGCAAGCTAAACAACATATAAACAGCAATGGGAAAAATAACAATTGTTCACTCTCAAAGTGAACCCTGAGTCTTGTGTCTCTGTTTCCCATTATCCTTCTTTCCAGGTCCCTGTGATGCCCAGGTGTGTTGGCCATGGCATAACTGTTTAACAAGTAACATTTCTAAATGTAATAATATCCTAAAATACAATCATAAAATTATGTATTTATGATAAATATGTCCCCAAATTCAGATATATCACTAAAAATTACGGATTTTCAGCATAAGAGATAAGGAGTACAAATATAAAATCAAAATACTGCTAAGTGAAAGCCTGAGCTTTTATTTGAATTCTCATAATCTATATAAATTGATTAGAAGTGCCAATAAGAACTCAAAACTTGTAAAAACGCATACTCACACTAACCCCTGAAGAGCCCAGTACCAATTATAATCTTGTAGTAACAAACACAACTTACCCCTATTTTGTGATTGCTAAGGAATCCAGTATTTCCTAAATTGTCTAACCCACGACAGTTCAAGATGAGACTGGAAATCATTGTTATGTATGAAAGGAGATGAACAGGAAAGGGGCGAGATTTCTATAGAGATCGTTCAAATTAGAAGGGACGGCACTTCAAGAAGGCACTGTTAGGACGATAGTCTCCTCTGAGAGTCCCAATTCTTGTGTCTCCACTCAGGGCCAGAGACACAATTTAGATACAAATGCACATCATTGACTATAAATGCCCACTCTCTGTGAGGGTATTTTCTTTAATTGTTTCTCTGGTCTGAGAGAGAGGGAGGGAAGGGAGAGAAGAGAAAACAAACAAGTATAAAAATAGCTATGCGTTGCTAAGAGAAGTTTTTCCTTAATAAGGCTTCGACCAACCCTGCTACCTCCACCTTCTTCCCTTTCATACGCTCATTTTTCAATCTCAAGGAGAAATGACTGTGATACTTTATATTAGCCTGTAAGGGGGTC
>CABHPP010121135.1:0-17426 GCA_902168425.1 Peromyscus attwateri | reverse complement strand
GTACCCTGAATAATGGGCGTTAACAGATTAGAAGCAAGATTGTAAAACATCAGTAGCGAACTTCTGCCGTCCGGGGTCCTCCCATTGTGCTGTAAGCCTGTATTTAAGACCTCCTCCCTCCTTAAATAAATGACATTCAGCATTTAAAATTAATATATATATATATAAATTATATATATTGAATGAATACTGTGAATGTAATCTATGAATACCACAAATGTGATTAATATCATGAGTGTAATTAATGAATATCATGAGTGTAACTTAAAAAATAAATAAATAAAGTAAAAAAAATAAAAAAAAGAAATAGGACCTTTCTTAGTGATTGACTGAATCCTGTGAAAGACTTAATGCAAGCAAATTTCATCAAAATTTGCATCCCCAATCTATTGTTTTGCAATCTCTGTAAATTGGGAATTTGATATGGTGTCATTACCCTACTCATGGATTTATTTTTGGACTTTGAAATTTCTTCCAATGTGAAATATTCATCCACGTTTTAGTTCTTTATGAAAATAATTAAACACATCTACATATTAAAAGTAAAAAAAAAAAAAGACTGTGTTATTCCCATCGCATCTCTCAGATGGTTTGTGATGAAAGCCAGGCAAAGCTGTGAGCTCAACTCTTGACACACACTCTCATTTTCTCGTAGAATGGGACGTCGGCTCTGCATGCGGCAGTGCTCAGCGGAAACATTAAAACAGTTGCACTGCTCCTGGAAGCTGGGGCAGATCCGGCCTTGAGAAACAAGGTACCCACTCAGCCCATCCTTCAACTACACTGGGCCCTGTGCAAAGAGACTGTCTCTTCGTAAGGCAAGACAAGCATCTCTCAGGCTCCTGTCTCTATTTTTATAGTTATACACAGTAAGGGCAGGACTACAATTACAATTATTCCTAGCCAATGCATTTAGACCCAGGGAATTTTGCTAAAAATCCTATATCACCCATGGCTCTCTCTAACCATTTACTCATATAAAATGTGCAAACATTAGGGGTGGCGATGTATCTCAGTTGGCAGAGTGCATGCCTAGCATGCAGGATCCCCCGATCACATAAACCGGTAATGGTAGTGCATGGCTCTAATACCAGCATTCAGGAGCTGGAGGCAGGGGATCAGAAGCTTGCGATGGTGTGGCTTCCTGGTAGGAGGTAGTCACTATGGGGAGTATGTACTCTAAAAATGTCATTGTTGGAAGTTTATGGCCTTCCCTGTAAGTCAGATGTTTATATCTTGAGAATTAGTAATGTATACCTTGTGGCTTGGTCAGGAAAATGTGATTTATTTTATCAGCAGGATTGCATGTCACTGTTCCAACACCAATCCATATTTTTATTATCCTAAATCCTTGGATTAGACCAAATTTGGAAGTCAGCGTCTACAACCACAGCAGAAAGGTTTGTCGTTGTATTTCCTCCTACTTGATGTCTGCTGGAGTCATCTTTGTGTTAACTGGAAGTTAAAAAGAAACCCATTAGGATTGGTGTTGTATTTTGGTTGCTGTTGTTGTGATAAAAAAATTAACCCAACAAAAGGCAATCTAGGGAAGAAAGGTTCTTTTTAACCCTGGATCCCCTCACAGCAGAGAAGTCAGGGCGGCAGGACAAAAGGTTCAGTGACATCACACCCACGCCAAGAACACACACACACACACACACACACACACACACACACACACACACCATTAAGAAGGGCCAAAGAAACAATGTGCCAGGTCAAGGCTCCCACTCATTTTACCTAGCACACAGAAGTACTGTTTCCTCGTTCCTGGAGAGTCAAGCTGCTTGCAGAAAGCTTTTCTGTTATCATTTCTGCCTATCTTTCCCAGATACCTAGATTTGTTTTCCATTAGCTGGCCTGACTGGTTGATAAGCCAGCTCAAGTCACAACTGCCTCTCTTTTGAATCTTATCTCTAGACTTTGTACATGGAACTCTTAAAGAAATCAAACTTTGGTGGTGAGCTATCCAGGACTGAGTTAAGATTGGGAACACTGCTAATACCCTGATACAGAAACTGCAAAAACAAAACAAAACAAAACAAAACAAAAACAAAAACAAAAACAAAACAAAAACCATTTCCCACTGTGCCACTGTGTCCCCTTAATGGGCTAACCGCGGCATAATGGTCATGAGTAATTTCCAGAGGACAAAATGCTGAGCTTTCACCCTCCCTGAAGGCCTTGAACTTATGTGTGGAGGCTCATACTGCAGAAAGCCTCATGGTCCTGGGAATCGCTGCCAGGGAAACCGTCCCTGTCCACCAAACACCACGAGAAGCCAGCCTCTTTAATCACAGCCCCAGAAGCAAGGCAGTAGGAGTCTAGCAGCAACCTGGAAGTCTTCAAAGAGATTTTTGCTGTTGTCTGTCTCCTGCATCCAGGGATTTCCTTGAATCCCTGAATGGTCACTTTTCTAATCAATCATCATTTTTATTTGAATTATTTATTTTGTGCATATGTATGAGAGAGTGTAGACACATGTACTGCAGTGTGTGTGTAGGTCAGAGGTCAACCCTCTGGATCCGTTCTCTCCTGCTACTTTGTGGAACCCAGGGATTGGTCCAGGGATTGAACTTAACGGGAAGCCACACGCAGTTCTTCTGCTGGCTGAGCCACTCACTGGCCCCAGTTGTTTTATTCGGAAGAATGGAACTTGGGGCGTGAGAGCTTACCAGTCCAGAAAGTCTTTTCTGATGAATTAGGAGCAATTTTAATGAATGCGACTTTTTGATATGGCATGAAGAAACGTGCCAATATTTGTACAACCTGTGTGGCTCGGTAAGCTAATGTGTTCCAAATGTTGTGACTAATGCTAGAACCTGTAGATTTCCATGTAACAAAGTACAAAACCATTTTTCCGGATCCTACATGGCTGTTAATGAGAAATTTGGCATGGTGGCACACACCTGTAAATCTCAGTACTCAGGAGACTAAGGCAGAAGGATTGTGGATTCTATGCCATCCTGGGCTACATAGCAAGACCTTTTCATCAAAAAAAGAAAAAAAAACCACAGGAAGAGAGAGAGGAGAGGATTGAGAGGGGAGAAGAAGAGAGGGGAGGAGGGAGGAGGGAGGGGAGGGAAGGGGAGGGATCCTTTGACACTAGTCCTGGAGAGACCTGAAAAATGTCTACTCACCCCAGAGAAGAAACTGACAATGGATAGAAGTAATGATGCCACAAAAGTCCAACCTGGTGAGCCCGAGTCTACTGGGTTACTTACAGGAGTATGGGTGAGGGGTTGTCTACCGGGGTGGGAAGACTCTGTGTTACCCAAAGCCACCCTAGCATGGGTGAAGGCTCTGAAGGCCAGAGCCCTGGCACCCTCCGCTTGACTGGCAGCTGTCCTGGGGGCTGGAGGATCTCTTCCCTTCAGAGTCCTTGGTGTTTACAGTCTTGGTGGAGAGAGGGACCTTGTCATGGAGTAAGTTTCAGGGACTCACTGAGACTTTGTTTACTTCCTGGTTTAGGGAGCTTCCTTTTAGAAATTCATGAGTCTTAGTGAACTTCCTTCCAGCATGGTAACTGCTACAGTACCAGAGGAGAAGGGAGAAAGAGCAGGGCAGGGAGGGAGAGGCAGAGGAAGGGTAGAGAAGAGCAGAGGGAGCCTGGCCAGCGCTGGCGTCCTATCGAAGATGTCTGCCCTGGTCTGTGGGGATGTTAGGACACTCCTCCCTTCCCAACCACCCATCAGTGTGCAGCTGAATTTCCGTCCCGTGCTCCATCCAAGACATCACCATAGCCTGCGTGCAGAGGCAGACAGAAGAGTCCAGCTGTCCTCTGTCGAGCTCCATACTAAAGAAATGTGTAAGGCTGACAAGCAATTCTACATTCCTAAGGCTTTTGTTTTTGAAAATGCAGTTGTTGTTTTTCAGAAATATATTTTACATACCAACCTGTAGTAGATTTATCAACTAAGAAATGTGTTTTTCAGCTTTCATTTCGAGATTAAAAACATACTAGAGTGTTCCATAATATTTAAGAGTATAAAATGGTCCTGAAGTCGTGGAAGTTCAAGAATTATTATTATTATTATTATTTTTTTTTTTTAGTTTTTTCAAGACAGGGTTTCTCTGTGTAGCTTTGCGCCTTTCCTGGAACTCGCTTTGGAGACCAGGCTGGCCTCAAACTCACAGAGATCCGCCTGCCTCTGCCTCCCGAGTGCTGGGATTAAAGGCTTGCGCCACCACCGCCCGGCCAAGAATTATTTTCTTTGTGACACATGCTGCCTTTGGGAGAAACTGGCTCGTTAAATGCTTGATGATGTGTCTCAGCGGGTGACACAGTGATCAGCAGACTGATAACTTGCAGGGTCCCATAGGAAGTTATGCCACAGACACTGTGCCTTCCTGGCTGTGTGTTAGGCTCGGAATGCTTCCTGGCTGTTTTCTCTTCAGACGACACCTGTCTTATTGCAACATGCTCTTCCTACATATGAAAACCAGGAAGCTGATTTATTTCATAGAGGCAGAGAATAAAGATGGTTTAGACAGAGCTCAGAGAAAGGAGGAGGGTGAGAGTCCAGGCAGGTCAGATATCAGATACTAAAATACAGTTAGTGGAAGGAAGGAATTGTAGTCACACAGCAGGTGATGTAGTTTATAATGATTTATTGTGTATTTTATAAAGAACTAAAAGATGTTCAAAGCTTCCCTAACAAAGTAACAATGAATATCTAAGGAAGTGGAGATGCCAACCACCCTGATTCAATCAGCATGTTTCACATCTATGTATCAATTATCACACTGTACCCCATAAATGTATAAATATGTACAAACAAAAATAATAAATGAGGGGCCAGAGAGGCGGTTAGGCAGGTAAAGTTCAAGTCCGGGAACTCAAGTGGTAGAAGGGGAGAGCTGACTCACCCACAACCCACTGTGGCATGCACTTGAGCAAGCAAACACACACACCATGTCATTTTAAAATTAGAAAAAAAAAGATATAAAAAGTAATAAATAAATTGGAATGTGGCCAGAAAAAAATCCCTGTCTTGACTGCTCCCTATCAGACAAACCACCTCATTTAATAAACTGAGTATAAAAAAATCAAATACCTGATTCATTCAACAAGTATTAGATGTGTTGGGCATTGTATTGAGAGTGGAGATGCAATGATTTATAAGACATAGGCCCTGCCCCCGGGAGCCTCTATATAGTAAAGATTTGCTAAGTGCAAAGTTAATGTTGAGGTGAGAAATAGCAGGTACCATTTCTACATTAAGAGGGGGCCCCAGTTGCCTACTACAAAACAATAAGCCCAATGGAGCTTTTTCACTTCTGAAGGGCAAAGTGTGGGGTCACCTGCCCCCCTTGAGCCCCTAGAACCATACCAGTGAGCGAATTCACTCATGGCCATCTCATCTTCTTTCAGGCCAATGAGCTTCCAGCAGAACTGACCAAAAATGAGCGCATACTGCACCTCCTGAGAAGCAAAGAAGGACCTGGGAAGAACGAATTTGGATCCATCTTAGATAGATAGAAATTTAAGCCACGTTGTCGGGAAAGAAATGGTTCTTAACAGGGTTGGAAATTCTTGAAGAATGTCCACCCTGTGGGTTTGTGCATTGTGCACTAAATCAAGGAAGGGCTTGGGGTCCACTTCCCATTACTTACAGTGGGCTTCTCACACTGCCCTGTAACTTGGCCCCCGAGGACATGGACATTCACAGATTTCACAGAAACTTATTACGAATATGCTAGTGTGAGTCTCTCAGTTAAACTTGGTGTTTGCCATGGTTTTAGTGCTAAAAAGTGGAGACAAAGGCTTTGTTCTTTAAGAGTCAAAGATTGGCCATCAATAAATCAATGCATTTCTGCTTTTGTGTTAAATGTAGCTATGCTGAAATACATTGCATCCATCAAAGTTGTGTATGTCCCTTCAGTATAAAATATTTTCTATCAACTGAAGATCATAGCCGTGATTATTGTGACCCGAAGACACCTAAGCATTCATTATTTAAGATCCACTTCTGACATCCCACTATGTGCTACTCAAAGGTGAGCCATTGACACTTAGAAAAGATAAACTATAGTTGTTGACAAAGCCTCGTCTTATTTGTGACATGTGAAGTCACAGTCTCTTAGTCGATGTGACATGTAAAGTCACAGTCTCTTAGACGACATTGTTGGTGTATGAGGAAACCAGTGGAAAACTGAAAACCCCCAAAGCTGCAAACCACAAGTCTCCTTGAGCCTTGATTGTGGTTGTTTTGTCTGGAGTCCATCTCCCATGCCACAAGTGAGTCCATAATATGCTGTGGAATCTTGTTTCTAGCAGCAGTCTCTAACATACTGACTTTGAGCTCACTGGACAAAACATGATATACATAAGTACTGTTGCTGCTACTGTTACTACCTGGGAAGGAGTATCCATAGTAAAAGGCATTGTTAGTATTTACCAAGTGCTCATAATGCATACTCATGGGTGAACTGGTTCCAAAAAAGAACCCCAAGTTTATTGAGAGTTTCTTTGAGGGGCTCTAAAGTTGATGTCCAATGTCCTTCAATGGTGTCTAACTGCCTCTGTCGGTGCCTAGCTGCACACACAGACATCAAGCTGTCTTCTATGATGCACCATATGAAACAGTATTCGTACTTCTCATGTTTAAACACATATCCAATGTCCTTGCTCATGTTCTGCTCCAGTTTCCAACCAGTAGTCTCTTTGTAGAGTCATGTTAAGATGGAGGGAAAAGTAGTCCTAAGTTAGTTTTACTTAACTAACATGCAGTGGTACCAGAAGCGTTTCCTTTAAGTCAGTAAATGCCAGAAGAAAACTTCTGAAATTAGAAGACAGTCTCTTAAAATTGTTTATGATAATGAATGAGGGGATATTGATAAACATTGCTAACAAAGCCAGTAGCAAACAGTGCGCACAACTCTCAGAAAAGTGGAGAGCCTGACGGGCTGTGCAGAAATCCCCAGGCTAATTTTGAGATAAACGATAAGAAAGCTGTGCGTTGCCAGAACACCAGACACAAATATTTTGGTAGCTAAAGATCAGTGCCAACTTCTTCAGTGACAGCCTCTTATTCAGCAAAGTTATACAAATACACATTTCCCCCTTGGGAATTTTGAAATGCTGTGTTTGACTTGAAGAAGAAAATAATGTGGACTTAAATTCTTTGCATTTTATTTAGCCCAGAACCAGTTGTCATCACTGAGCAAAACAAAGGAGAAGTGTAGGTACCAACATTAAAATGCCAGAAGATAGTATCAGGAACTGCAGGTTTTCACTAAAACATGTTGGCATTGGCCTGTCCCTCATATGAATTATTTTAGGGCCATGGAATTAATTCAGTATCTTTAGCAATACTTAATAAAGATCTTTGAACTGTAGGAGACAGGTATCTGGATTAACATTTGATCTAGATGCAATTATGTTATTATCCATGGCAGGGAAGTTGATCAAGAACTTACCAAAGACTGAACGAAATGTCTGTTATTTCAGGAACCATGCTTCTGTTTACACACGGGTAAAGGACTCTTACTTTATATTAGTCTCATTAACAATTCACTGTTCATCCAAAGACTTAACATGAGCAGTTCCTATGCAAATAACCTGTTTAACTGCACTACGAAAGTTTGCCGCTACATGCATCTGTTTGACAACATAGTCCATGTTATACTTCAAATAAAGTTAATGCACTTCCCAATTTGCCTTTGTTGCTTTTTTCCTTTCTTTAAACAATTCAAGTGTTATTTCTGTGGTTCTTAAACCCTCTTTTATGTTTACTGTTTGTGGAAATAGCAGTGCTCTTGGAAGTTAGGGAACAATGTGCAAGAGTATTCTCGTCTTCCATTGTGCAGGTTCTGGGAATCGAACTCAGATCCTCAAGCTTGGCAGAAGGTATCTTTACCACTGAGCCATTTCACTGACCCCTGTGTGATTTTTTTTTTGTTTTGTTTTGTTTTGTTTTTCGAGACAGGGTTTCTCTGTGTAGCTTTGCGCCTTTCCTGGATCTCGCTCTGTAGACCAGGCTGGCCTCGAACTCACAAAGATCCGCCTGCCTCTGCCTCCCGAGTGCTGGGATTAAAGGCGTGTGCCACCACCGCCCGGCCCCTGTGTGATTTTGAATAGACTAAAATTTCAGAATGAGTAATTTAGCTCTGCTGGTAAGTAGATTAAAGTTTGGGATCCCAAATAGATCTTTAAGTGTCATTTCACTAAAGGACTTCCGATATTTATTATTATTTCTGCCGTGGAGGAACACTTGTGAGCAATTCCCAACGTTTTCAATTTAAACAAAACTTCCTGGGGTAGTCACTGAAGACACTGAAAATACCAAGTTCCTAGTTCCTATTGTTATTGTTGGTGCTGCTCCTGGCCCGTCAGCTCTCTGCCAGCTAACTTTCTCTTGTGAAACAGCTGATCAGTTTGCAGAACTTGTACATGAAACATTTGTAGCAGGGACATCAGGAATCTAGAGAAGACCCCTTGTGGCTCTGGCTTTCCTCTGTCCCATCTTTGTGACAAGAAGCTACATGTCATTACTAACCCTCCCTAGGAGGAAAGGCATGGAGGAAGGAAAGGACAGCCCAAAGTCATGGTTGCTTGGAGGGAGGGAGGTGGCTGCAAATTTGAGATGGGCCTGCACATGATAGGGATAAGATGCGGAGTTCCTAACTGCTTAAGAAGGTGGCTGTAGTGCTGGAGCTGGCTGAGTGCCCACGTGGTAACCAGGGGATGCATCACAGGTTAATAAAAAGCTACTGTTTGTTACAGGGCACTTTGGTGGTAAGCACTTGATACAGACGATCTCATTTGCCCCCAACGACAACTCTATGAAATAGGTGCTGTTGAAACGATTGGCATTTTAAGGTCAGAGCCTGGGCTCTCAGCCCAAACAAGCCCGACTCAGCCATCCATCCTCAATAAGCCAACTGAAGAAACAATATAGTAGTGGGGTGGTGGTGGTGGTGGCGGCGGCGGCGGCGGCGGCAGCGGCGGCGGCGGCGGCAGCAGCAGCAGCAGCAGCAGCAGCAGCAGCAGCAGCAGCAGCAGCGGCGCACGCCTTTAATCCCAGCACTGGGGAGGTAGAGGCAGGTGAATCTCTGTGAGTTCGAGGCCAGCCTGGTCTACAGAGTGAGTTTCAGGAAAGGCGCAAAGCTACACAGAGAAACCCTGTCTCGAAAAACCAAAAAAAGAAAGAAACAAGATAGTGATGTAAGAAAGGATGCTTATTCGGTGGGGCCACATTGGGAAGAGGAACACATAAAGAGGCCCTGTGATCCCCCAAGTACATTTGGGGAGTACTGACATGAGGTTTAGGTTTAGCTAGAGGCCAGGAGATGTGTATAACTAAACAGTCCTGGCTAAGGTGTAGCCCTGCCCATCACTGACCACCACAGAGTTGTGTGGAGTCACTTCCTGGAGACATCAGCACTGCAGCCTTTCCCTCCCCCAGTTCCTTGGGGACCATTGTTTTAATAGTGTGGTGACCAACGGGAGGGACACCAGGACCAGTTACATCGTCACCGTCTTACAGTCGAGAAAGCTGGCATCGCGAGAGGATTTTCTGGCCAGGCTATGATTTTTCATGCCATTGTCACACATCAGCTCACGCTCTTTGCACTTGTGCCTCAACACGTCATAAAAAATCAGCAAAAGGGAACAGGTGTGCCATCCTATGTTTTGAATGTGGTCTGCTGCTGCCAAAACGCATATTGAGGCTTAATCCCTCAACACACCTGTGTTGAGTCCGTGGGATGCTTTAGGGGCTTGAGCGTACGTAGGAGGAGGCGACGGGCTCATGAACACCCTCATGGAAGCTTTAGTGTTGGTCTCACGTGTGAGTTGGACCTCCAAGGAGCAGATTAATTTTCAAGAGGAAAAGTCGTTGGAGTGAGGCCGCCTCCTTCTAGTCTCTCTTCCTGTCTTGTGATCTCCGGCACACACTGTGGTGCACTGGCATGCATTTTCTCTACGTGATGCCACCTGCCATGTTTTGATATAACCAGAAAGCTCTCACCATGACCTAAACAGATGAGACTGCCAGTCTGCGACTTTGAGTCTCCAAACAGTAACTAACTAGGCCTCTTTTCTTTATAAACGCCAGTAGAGGCTAGCTTCAACCTTAGGTAGCCTTAATTCCTGGTCCTCCTGACTGTCCTTTTAGTACTGTGGTTACAAACGTGGACCATGATGCCCACATACCATGAGCATTCCTGAACATTCGACGTTCAACATACACTCTCAATTCTTTGGGGTTCTGCAGTAAAACTTTTTTTTAGATTTAAAAAAATTATTATACATGTACGAGTGTTTTGCCCACATGTAGATATATGCACCACATGCCTGCCTGGTGCATACAGAGACCAGAAGAGGTTGTTGGCTCCCCTGAACTGGAATTTTCCATGTGGGTGCTGGGAACTGAACAGAGTGCTCAGAAGAGCAACAAGTACTCTTAACTGCTGAGCCACCTCTCCAGCCACTGGTTTGTCAATAAGACTTTTAAAGCTTCCTACTTAAGCAAGCTGAATTTTACAGACATCTCACTCAAAACAGCTCACAGCTTTAGCACATGACCTCAGTGTCAGTAGTTATGACTGACCCAGAAACGGGGCGTTGCTGATCAGACAGGGTAAATTTTTATTTACCTTGTTAAGGATGCTGAAGTCTGGTTAATGCAATCATGGACTGTGGTGTAACTTCCACTCAAATAGGCCCCTCCCGGTGTGAGGGAAGCTTACATTTTAGTAGTTAGAGTTGCACATTGGCACTGCGTTCTCCCAGGGTTCCACCACCCACACAACACATTCTCCTTTGCCTGGAGTGGAAGCAGGCAGGCACAGGGAAGAGTTTAGTCACCTGGGACTATATTTAGTTTGTGTTATGAATGCTCACATGTGCATGCGCGCGCGCACACGCACACACACACACACACACACACACACACACACACACACACACCCCTTTTCATAAATGCACTGGACAGCCTAGCTCCTTTACTTTTACTCTGTGTACACACTCCTCCCTAAACAGTGCACCTGAAAACCCCCTCAGTTCCCTACCTGTGTCGTGGTGTTCAAATCCACTGGGAGAAACCAAAGACTCAGGCACAATTCAAATTTAGATGAAATGAATTCGTTCTTACTGCTAGCAGATGGAGTCCATACATGTGTCATGCAGAACGAGGATTGTCTGAGTTAGGGTTTCTGTTGCTGGGAAGAAACACCACAATCGTGGCAACTCTTAGAAAAGAAACACATTTAATTGGGGCTGGCTTACAGTTTCAGAGGTTTGGTCCATTTCATCAAGGTGCTCCATGGTGGTGTACGTGGTACTAGAGAAGTAGCCAGGTGTCCTATATCTTGACTTGCAGACAATAGAAGTGGTCTGTCTCACTGGGCGCGGCTTGAGCATGTAAGACCTCAAAGCCCGCCTCTACAGTGACACACTTCCTTCAACAAGGCCACACCTCCTAATAGTACCACTCTCTTTGGGGGCCATTTTCTTTCAAACCACCACAGGGATTAAGGAGAGATTTTCAGGCAGACATCAGAAAGGTGTGTATTACAACTATCCATAGAATCCACAGCTGGGTAGGAAAATTGTTTTATTTCCCTCAGTTTCATTTTTTTCCCAATATATAGTAATAAAAATACCATTTCATCCCCTTCCCATAGAGATTAGCAGGTTTTCAGAAGCAAAGGCAGCTGTTAATACCTCACAGCCCACTGTCCTGTTCTTACCTCGGCTGCAGACCACCACAGTCTCCCAGGCATTCCACGGCAAAGCTCAACAGCCCTCAAGGGATGCCTGGCTCCGTATTAAGTTTCTTTGGTCATCACAGATTAAAAGCATAAATTATTACTCAGGTCTGAACACTCTAATGACTAGGATCGAGTAGTTGATTCTGGGCAGGCCAAACCGTAGTTCCAGCAGGTTAGGGCTGGCTGTCATGTCTCCCCCACACCTGCGTTGCTCTGCTACACGTGTCTCCTACCTCTGCGCAATAGCATAAGACTCCCCTGCCCTCACATCAATCTAATCTGGACAATTCCTATCCAAATTTATTACCAATGTATTTAAGTACAAAGAATAGAAGTCCAAGAGGGTCAACCTGGCCTGACCTGGCTTGAAATGTGTGTATGTGCAATAATTCATGCTGTATCCTTGAAGTGAACTTTTAGTGAGAATGTCCTATTCACTGTCTTAAATGTACGCATAATTGGGCATGCATATGATTAAACCAGGTACATATGGGAAGGGACATGCATAGGAAAATGAATCTATAATCTAACCAATCAAAATAGAGAACCACTCAAACCAGTCCTTTTAGTACCCAGCCCCTCCTTTTAGAGCCCATAAAAAGGGTCCCTGTCTGCAGCCTGAGCTCTTGAGTACTCTCACCTAAGTCAGTTCTGATACGTATCCTTCTTACTTCCAATAAAGTGATCTTGCTACTCAGCCTTAAACACAATGGTGAGTGAAAGAAACTGCATAAAAGAGCTACAGTTGTATTTATAAGACGTTCAAGGAAAGCAAAGCCAACGTGTAGTGATAGAAGTCAGTTGGGGTTATGTTTTGGGTGGTAATGGGTCATGAGAGTTTGGGGAAAGGTATAAACAAAGCTTCTGGAATTTAAGAGCCTCCCATTCTCTGTGGATGGCGATGGTTGGTCTTCATTGGCAACCTGATGGGATTAAAAACACATGGAGACACATTTGTGGGTGTGTCTGTGAGGGTGTTCCCAGAGAGACTTGGCTAAGAAGGGAAAACCCACCCTGAATGTGAGAAACCTCATCCCATGGGATGGGGTCCCAGATGGAGTTAAAGAGTGTGCTAGTTTGAATGTCATTGGCCCCCATCAGCTCACAGGGAGTGGCATGATTAGGAGGCGTGGCTTAGACAAATAAGTAGCCCAGGAGAGGAAGGCGTTGTGGAGAATATGGCTTACAAAGGACAGTGTGCTCCACTGTGTTGAACGCTACGAGGAAATCAAGGGAGATGAAAGCATAAGAGAACTGCACATAAGTAATAATGGCCTAGGAGAGTGAGGAACTATGGGATTTCTTTGGCTTGAGAAAAAGGAGGGAAGCTGGATCTTTGTGTGTGTGTATGAGAGTATATATATGAGTGTATGTTATGAGTGTGTGTGTATGAGAGTGTGTGTACATGTGCATGAATGTGTGAGAGTATGTGTATGACTGTGTGTTAGTGTGTGTGAGTGTATGTGTATTATGAGTGTGTGTGAGTGTATGTGTATGAGTGTGTATGTGAGTATATATGTATGAATGTGGGTGTATGAGAGTGTGTGTACACATGTGTGTGGATGTGTGTGTGAGAGTATTGTATGAGTATGTTAGTGTGTGTGAGTGTATGTGTATGAATGTGTGTGAGTGTATGTGTATGAGTGTGTGTGTTAGTATGTGTGTGTTTATCAGCAACACATATCATAGGATAATTTTCTTTTTTTTAAATTCCAACATGCAATTTATTCAAGATATAAGGCCGATTGAGAGACTCTCTGCAGAGCCCTCTGCCTCCTCCTCTTTCAGATGTAGAATTCTGCTGCTGGGCCTCCTGCCCCACACATCTCCTGGGACCAAGGCTAGATGGGGACTCTCCAGGGCTGCTGGCTGCTGGCCAGCTGCTCTTCCATTTCACAGACGGACTTGCTGAGGCAAAGAGGAGGGACTTAGACATGAGAAAAGTCCTGGGGTACGCAGAGGTCAGGATTGGCCTGTGCTGTCTGTCTTTGGGTATTATGCGTGACGGTGTGTATCTATACACCCTGAAATGACAAGTGAGTCGGGATGCGAGCTGGTGAGGGCTGTGGAAACCTCGTTTTGACAGTCAGTGTCATTTCATCAGCATCCAGGAGCTCGGGAGAGGCTTCTGAGCAGAGCTAGAGTACCAGTCCACTCACTGATGCTTTGCCTGAGTGACCCAGGCCCTCCTCAGCAGACCCACATGCCAGGGGTCTTCAGGCTGCTTCTAGCCGCCTGCTTTCTACAACAATAAAGTGTTTCACGACATCACAATGAAGATGGCAGTCCATCAAAAGTCACCGGCATTAGGAAGCGATCTGATGGTGAGGGTGTTAAAGTAGGGATGGCTCACTCTGGATTTTCTTACTAACAACCTTTTGCAGGGGACTGGAGAGAGAACTCGGTCAACACAGTGCTGGCCTTGCAAGCATGGAGACATGAGTTCAGTTCCCAGAACCCACGTAAAAAGTCAGATACGGAGGCATGTGCTTGTAATCCCACTACTGGGGAGGGAAAGACAGTGGCCAGGCAGCCTAGCCTAATCAGAGAGCCCTAGGCCCCCAGCCCCAGGTGAGAAACTCTGTCCAAAAAAACAGGGTGGGGGCTGGAGAGCACTTGCTGTTCTTGCAGAGCCTTGACGTTCAGCTCCCAGCACCTACTTTGGGCAGTTCACAACCACCTGCATCTCCAGCCACAGGGGATCTGATAGCTCCTTCTGTCCCTATAGGCATCTGTATTCATGTGCACATACCCATACACTGACTTATAAGCATACACATTTTAAAATAATCTTCAAAAGGAGAGGGGATGACTCAGTGGTTAAGAGCACTGGCTGCTCTTCCAGAGGACCTGGGTTTGGTTCTCAGCACTCACATCGTGGCTTACAGTTGTCTATAACTCCAGTTCTAGGGGACCCTATGTGCTCTTGTGACCTCCACGGGCACCAGGCATTCACAAAGGGCACAGATAGACATGCAGGCAAAACACCCATACACAGAAAATAAAAATGAATAAGTCTTAAAAACACACACACACACAAGACAAATTGCACCTGAGCAACACCTCTGGCCTCCATACACACATATGTGCATAAACACAAGAACACACAAATATGTGTGTAGCTAGAGTTTTCCTGCCTGGCCCACAGTCAGGATAAATCTCTTTTACCTGCCAGTCCCACAGCCGCTCAGACCCAACCAAGTAAACACAGAGACTTCTATTGCTTATAAACTGTATGGCCGTGGCAGGCTTCTTGCTAACTGTCCTTATATCTTAAGTTATCCATTTCCATAAATCTATACCTTGCCACATGGCTCGTGGCTTACCGGCATCTTTACATGTTGCTTGTCCTGGCAGTTGCTGGCAGGCTGGCAGGCAGGCAGTCTCCTTCTGCCTTCCTGCTCTTTTTATTCTCTCTGTTAGTCCCGCCTACACTTCCCGCCTAGCCACTGGCCAATCAGTGCTTTATTAGGAACACATCTGCCATAAAGAACATCCCACAGCATATGTGTGTATGTGTATATATATATATATATATATATTCATATATACACACACATATATAAGCTTTTACAAAACAATGTGAAAAATAAATATATCTAATAAAAGTATATAAGTCACTTACAAATAGGTACACATTTATTCTTATAATTAAAAGAATATAAATTAAATCATGTGGACATTTTAAAAACGAGAAATAAATTATAGATTCTCTATTTCACCCATCAGAATAGAGGTCGTGGTGAAGGAGCAGGAACTCGGTGATTTCCGCGTGTTCCTGACAAAGGCTTAGCCTGAAACCTCTTTGAAAGGCAGCTTAACAACAGTCAAAATTTAAATGTGTATTTCCTTTGATTAAAACTTATAAAATTATCTTCAAGGCATGTTGCTATGTGCCTGTAATCCCATCTATTAGGAGGCTGAGGCAGGAGGATTATAAACTTGAGGGCCAGCCGGACAACTTAGTGAGAGCCTGCCTCAAAATTAAATAAACGGGGACTGGGAATGTAGCCCCAGGGCAGAGCACTGGCTTGCCATGGCCAAAGCTCTGGGTTCAACCCCCAGCACAGGGATAACTTCCATTTTCTTCAGAGGATTACAAAAATTTGATTGCATCATTGTTTGCTACAGCAAGTGCCAATAGGCACTTCAGTGGGAGGTGTTTGATAGGTTACCTCACAGATCAAAGACACTGGCACAGGCATTGGAGGCTTCGCCTTCATCTGCCGGCTAAACACACACACACACACACACACACACACACACACACACACACACACACGACCATGGCCCAGGAAAACAGGTTCAGCTGCCCCAAATACCATGTTCCAATGTGGTAGCTGTTTCACGGAGTTTTTATAGTTACAGAACAAAGAAAATAATAAAGGCACATTTTACAGAGGTTGGTGCAAGGATCAGGTAGACAAATCACAGCAAGGCCAGGAAACCTCTGTTTATCTGCCTCAGGTGTTATCTCTTGATATTTTTAGCCTTTGGGTTGGCAGAAGATAGGGGTCTCGTTGTACATTTCAAAGGGATTTACCTAATACTCCCAAGGACATTAGGTCAAACACAGAGGTGGGTGACACATGGCTAGGGAGCCTGAAGGAACTTGACTCTGGATCTGCAACATTCTAGCTCTCCATAAACACGGAAGCTCTAACCAGTCAATCTGCCTTGCAGAATGTCTGATATGGGTGAGGCCTCTTTCTGGGAACTCCTGTTCACTTCTCTCTCCCTCTCTCTCTCCATAAGGAAAATCATCAATAGCTTTTAGTACCAAGAGGAAACAGAGTGCAGGAGGAGTAGAGGCTTTGTGGAACCCAGACAAGTTGGGGAATGTAAGGACCTTTAGGGAGGGAAAGCGGGGGTGGTATTGTTCAAGCTAAAAGCCTCTGTTTGAGTCTCATCTACGTTAAAATAATTTTCACAAAGAGGAAAAACTCATAAAAAGAGAAAATACAGCACAGTGTAACATAGACTGTCCGTCACGGGGAAGTATAAGTGATTATTTTTTAAATTCTTGTCTTTAGAGCTTTGTGTATTTTTTTTATTTCCACGTAAGCATGGGTTCGCTGCTAGACCCTCCTCGGCCGGTAGGTGGTGCTGTTTAGTGCTTTCTCAAACCTGGTCGGAGTTAACAGAAAACAGATCTGAGCTGTCAGATCCCAATAGGGTCAGGCCACCGCTGTCACCGCCCCGAGCTGGCTAGAAGATGCGCCAGTGCCGATCCCTTTTGGGTAAATGGGATTGGGAGAGTTGATCAGAGTACTTGTCAGGGCCTAAAGAAACAGAGGTTGAAGGGTGTTATACAGAGAAATTATGTCCCGAAAAACCATAAATAAATAAATGAATAAATAAATGAATAAATAAATAAATAGCGAACAATAAATAAATAAATGAATGAACGAACAAACAAACAAATAAATAAAACAGAGCTTGAAATGTCTCAGCGATCCGAAGAATGGGTTCTTAATTAGGAAAATTGCCTCGAAGTACTGGTGCTAAAACCTTGTCCAACCTCTCCAACCCAGAAGGGGGGGAAAGGGGGAGCACTAAGTTAAAACATCAAACTCGGATTTGGAGTAAGTACAGAGTACCATCCCAGGACGGATTTTAAAAGTGCAGCTTCCCAGATGTGAGAGATCCCATCCCCAAGGGGCGCGCAGGGATGGCGAGACACCAAAAAGCTGGACTAGTTCCCGGGG
>CABHPP010121134.1:0-23782 GCA_902168425.1 Peromyscus attwateri | reverse complement strand
TTTTTTTAATGAGGAAAGGAGATAGAGATATGCTGGTGACTGGCGCACGCGGAGCAAGGGGAGAGTGGAAGAGGCGGACGCTGCGAATCCCGGGACAATCCTCTGTCCTTGGGAGTCTCTGGCGGTGTCGGGAGCGCTCCCGACGTTCAAACCAAGAAAAGAGGCGAAGGAATTGTTTCAATTTCAAGTTCACAAGGATTTCTCTCTAATCATGCTTTCCTCCTCTGATTTTTTTAATTAAAAAATATAAACCAAAGAAAAATTTCATCTCCTGGGCTTGTTCTTGATGGGGGATGGTGCAGCTCGTGGTAGGCAATCAGACTTCACTTTCTTCCCAGAATCTTCTCCAAAATTTAATTGATAGCCTCAGTTTACTGAATATGTCCCTACTGGTGAGTCAACTTTTCACAAAACCTTCAGCTCATAAACCCAGATACTCGAAAACCATCAATCAAAGCCATGGCGGGAAACTTGCCGAGTCTCGGGGGTCCAACTCCGCTGAGTGTTTGTAGGGACCCGGAATTACGGACTCTTTGGGTTGGTTCAGGACATCAGGAGCCAAGAAGCTCCTCATTAGCCCTGCCGGCTCCTCCTCATCAGACACAACATGGTAGAAGACCGGCACAGGCAGCCTTTTGGCATCTCAGTGGTGGTCATAGAACATTACATACCCCCATCTCCAGTGTGTGTGTGTGTGTGTGTGTGTGTGTGTGTTAGAAAGAGACAGAGAGACAAGGCAGGATGCATGGGTGCCCACGACTAAGAAAATAGCTCGTGGAGGTGGGTTAGAGTTCTGTAGCTGCAGTTCGTCAGCTCTCGGGGGCGCCCCTCGCTGGGGACCAGGTTAGTTGACACTCCCCTCGACGAAGCCCCTCCATCCCAGGTCGCGCTTTAGAGCTAAGCAAGACTACAGTCTCTGGCAGAACCAGCTCTGGCTGGGTTTTCTCTCCCAGCATCGCAGTCCCTCACTCAGTCCCCTACTCGGGGTGAAACAGAGCTGATTCCCACCTCTCCCAAGGGGATCGAAACCACCAGGCCAGCGTCAAATCTCCATCTCAAACCCACAGTCCTCCTCAATGACCTCCTACCAAAGCCTGGTCTCTTTCCCGCCTCTCCTGGCCCGCACCTTCCCAAAATGAGTTGGAGAGCCTCAGCAACATCTATGGAGGCGCTTTTCAGCCCCATCATGCCCATCTCCAACACCACTGTTGGAGAAGGGAGGAGAAACAGGCCACCTTTTGCCTCGGTTACAGCCTGAACCCCACCACCAGCTTCTCCCACTACTGATGCACCTTGAACCCCTCGCCAGATTGTCCAGCTTACCATACGTTCCTGCAGAAGCGGTCTCGCCTGCAGCTGCTCCTGGGGAACTCTAGACAGCTGCAGTGAACCTGGGCGAGGGCCAGAGACTGGGTCGCTGCAGACTCCAGACGGTTCGGACGCGAATCCCATCAGGGACGTAGACCAGATAACTCAGGCTGGGTAGCAGCGCCGTCTCTTTGGCTAGGGTCCCTCGGCTAGGATGCCGAACTCACCTAGCTTCCGGGCCAGGCCTCGCGCTCCTATACCTTCCCACCCTCCAGCACCACCCTCTCACATCTACTCCTTCCTTCTCTTTCCCTCCCTCTCTTTCTTCCCTTCCTCCTCAGTCTTCCCCAGCGGCCCCTCCCTTCTTCCCTCCTCCCTTAATCGCCTCCCCTTCTGGGGATGGGAGCCCCGCCCACATCCTCCCATCCAGCCACAGGGCCTCGCCTCTCCTGGCAGGCCCGGGTCAGGAAGCCTACACAGCGCCCCAGCCCTCAGTTGCCACATTGGCTGGGACACCAATGCCTCCAGCTCGGGAAGCGGCCGGGGCTCACCTGGGGAAGAGGTACTAGAAAGCATGCACCAACTAGTCTCTGTGCCTTCCAAAAATACCCATGGGAGTCTGGGCTTCCCTGAGTTTAGAGTAACTGCTGCCCAAACTGATGATTAAAACACTGAGTAATCACCATTTACCCCGAGTAATTAGAGATAATGAAACACCTCTAAAATCAGGTTATGGGGAAGAGCGCTATGGGATTGGTTTAAAGGGTGGCCTTCCGTAAACTGTTAAAGGATTCCCAAACGTTGAGAAACAGGCTGTGAACAGGGCTGTGTGCTCAAAGGAGATACCTCTTCAACTAGTAGGTGGTGACTTTCCTCCAGAAACGTTTCTTAAGGTGCTTCATGTGAAAACCCTCGGTGCAGACACTCAGAAACACAGCCCCCTTAAACTGGGTGCCTACCATCCGTTCCCGGTGCCTAACCTTTCAGATGTGACTTGCAGGCCTTTGGCAGGCACACAGGTCTATGCCATGTTTGACAATTAATAGTGTTTATAACTCTGAAGCCCTGCCACACAGTTATTTTTGTTTATTTGATTGTTTGAGGCCTTCCAGGAAGGTATCACAGCGAAGCAGCGGCCTTTTAGGCCAGTAGAGAGAAGAAAAAGTGCCCTTTGGTCTGTTTTTAAAAGAAAGGAGATGAGGAATTGATTCTTTTATAATAATAACAATAAGAACAAGTGTTGGTGATCTTACTAGCTGGGAGGTGGAATGTGGCGGCTTCCAACCTTCCCAAACAGGAACTAATTTCACACCCTACCTCTGATGGAGCTGTGAGGGAGCTATCAGCTTCATCTCTGTTTTACAAACAAGGATGGGGAAGGACAGCCAGGTAAAGAGCACTTGCCCCAAGGTCTGGAGGAAATCACAGCCTCTGCTCTGGAGTTTTCAGCTCAGGCTGCAGGGTAAGGGTGAGGCCAGTAGCCCTGAGCCCCAGGTAGCTCCCAAAGGGCTGGAAGATGGCAATTTCCTGTTCTTGGTTTCCGTTCTCTAAGATGGGTGTTATATTCTTTTGTCACAAGATCTTGACCTAGTTCAGCTCATCCGACCTTTGCACTTACACACCTTCAGAATTTAGAAAACAGGAACGAGGTCTGTATTCTATGGGCTAGAGACAAAGGGTGGGAAGGAATGCCAGGTCTCAGAACTATTGTTAGAGCGGAACAACACCTCGACCCTCCCCGGCCTGCAGCAAACTTGTATGCTCCTGGTCAAGTCCTTTCATTCCAACTGGTACCAACTTTCTCATCCACAGAACGAAAGGATCAAGTCAGATCATCTCCATGATCCTTTCTATTAGAAGACTATGTCACTATTTTATTGTAATTTTAGTGAACATCTACCTTCTTTCATTTGAAATCATTTCTAAGTATACCTTCTCTTATAACCTCTGATTAATCAAGGTAGAGCAATAACACCAGCCAGAAAAGATAACTGAAAACATACCCACAGCTTCTAACACAGACAAAATTACAATTAATTATTTAAAATAACAACAGAAAATTAAAACGCCATTACATAGTTACTAATACCTCTCCTGGGGCATCATGCTCTGGGCTCCCGTAGCAGGTTGAGGGACTGATTCAGTGCTTACTGAGGCCCCTACATCAATCACTGTTGCTTTGATGGTTAACACAATGCGTACCTTAATATGTAAACTCACAAACAGCAGTGATTCGCTGTCTTCAGGGTCAGGGCTTTAGATTTAATGAAGTGTGTGTGTGTGTGTGTGTGTGTGTGTGTGTGTGTGTATGTGTGTGTGTGTGTTTCTGCCAAATGTTGTTTGAATGACAGCTATTATCTCATTTTGCTGAAACTCAGACAATAAAGTGGCCCTGGGCCCACCCATAATTCTGTGAAAGCCAGTCTGGGAATTTCTAATTAAGCCTCTGGACAAACCTTGTTTAGAAACTAATATGGGTCTCTAGGTGTGTGATGGGGAAACTCAGCTGCAATCTCTTGGGACAGCTGTACTTCTTTTCATCCATTTTAGATAATTTAAACTGCCCATTAGCTGCCAGGTATGGTGGCGCATGCCTTTAGTCCCAGCACTCAGGAAGCAGAGGCAAGCAAAGCTCTGGGAGTTCAAGGCCAGCCTGGTCTACCTAGTGAGTTCCAGGACAGCCACGGCTACACAGAGAAACCCTGTCTCAAAACAAAGACACAAACAACCCACCTGTCAGCATCTTCAATGACCCAATCCTCCTTGTCTTTTCCTTTTTTTCTCACCTCTCAATTATGCCAACCAACAAATTACTTTTGTTTGGGGGTTTTGTTTATTTCTTTTCTGGTTTAGTTTGGTTTGGTTTGGTTGTTTTTGAAGCAAGGGTCTCACTGGGTCGCCCAGGCTACACTAAATTAATGATCT
The DNA here is from genome assembly GCA_902168425.1 of Peromyscus attwateri. Taxonomy (NCBI): domain Eukaryota; kingdom Metazoa; phylum Chordata; class Mammalia; order Rodentia; family Cricetidae; genus Peromyscus; species Peromyscus attwateri. Next base: position 19,549 of record CABHPP010121134.1, on the reverse strand, counting down.
TCTCTGGCCTCAGCTAGAATTGCAGGTATACACCACCAAGCCTAGCCAATAAATACTCCTGTTTTAAAAGTTATTACTTATAGTTTCAGAGCTGTTAAGTACCATTAACAAACAGATACAAAGACCTTCTTAAACAAATAAGGGATGTTTTTGGTTGAAGCTTTATAAGCAATTATAGTAATGTTCAGAACACACCAAATAGGTCTGTATCAGCAAAGAAATTTCCTTGTTGTTGTTGTTTGTTGTTTGTTTTTTGAGACAGGGTTTCCCTATGTAGCTCTGGCTGTCCTGGAATTTGATCTATAGACCAGGCTGGCCTCAAATTTACAGAAATCTGCCTGCCTCTGCCTCCCAAGAGCTGGGATTAAAGGAGTGTACCACCATGCCCAACTCAGTAAAAAGATTTATAATGCTGCAAACACAGTACCTTGATTCTATGTCCCAAATTAAGAATGGCATGGGTCTTCAAACCTTGTCATTTGATGTCTATTGAAACTATAAGTGAATACTTTAAAGGAATCTCCAGCACAGTTGCTAACTTTTGTGAGCAATAAGATAGACCAATTCGGGGGTAGGAGAAGGGAGGACAGGGGAATCTGTGGTTGATATGTAAAATGAATAGAAAATCTCTTAATAAAAAATAAATAAAAAGATAGACCAATTCAAAGTGAAATTAGAAGACAGCTTTGAGATAACCTGGACTGAGCCAGGCGTGGTGACAAGCCTTTAATCTCAGCACTTGGGAGGCAGAAGTAGGCAGATCTTTGTGAATTCGAGGCCAGCCTGCTCTACAGAGTGAGTTTCAGGACAGCCAGGACTATTACACAGAGAAATCCTATCTTGAAACCCTCCCCTACATACCCTACACACACACACACACACACACACACACACACACACACACAATCCTAGACCATTGGTTTTCTTGCATGGATGTTACTGTATTTTCTCATTTAATCTAGCCTTCACAAAAACCCACATCAAATCCCTCTTCTACAGATGAGAATCTAAAATTTATCAGATTATATAAATCCTCCAAGGTCACAGAGCTTATAGGTGATGGACCCCAAATCCAGACCAGGTCAATTAGCCTCTTCCTCCACAAGCCTTGAACAGGACCTGCAGGAATGTGAATGCCTGTGGTCACAGCTTCGGCTGAACAAGACTTGTCCCAGCAGGTGCATCCAACCTTCAGCCTGTGGGCTGCACACATCCAGGGTGACTATGAGCGCAACCAAACAAAAGATCATAAACTTGCTTTAAGACATTATAGGATTTTTTTTCTCTTGCATTCCCCCCCCCCCCTTTTTTTCTACTTTGATTGTGTGATTCTCGAACAAGAACACTGCAGGTGACATTATGTCAGGTCTGCAGGGTTTTCCCAGGCCAAAGCATCAGTTGCTGCCTTGTCCTATAACCACTGGTGATACCAGACCTGCAGGGTCCCCCTGACTTAGCTTCCCTAGTGCTGGGACTGTAAGCATAAGCCAAGCCACCTTGCCTGGCTCGAAAGTTCTTAGCTGAGAAAACAAAACAAATTCTGAGAAAGCTGGATTCTACCTCACATATAGCCCGTATACAAGACTTCCCTTTAGCCTTCCCTGAAAACAGGTTGTGGTCTTGAGAAAGAACTCAGAGTTTTCTCATAAGAATATATAGATTAGCAGGTTCCTTACAAGTTTCTCGGGACCCAGGATTCATGGCAGTTAAACCACGGTCAAATCACTTATTCTCCAGTGCCTTGGTTTCCTCCTTCATAGTCTGAGAATGATTTTTATTTCGTAGTGGTCTTATAAGCATTAAGTGAATTCACAAAATAAAATGGCAGGCACAACATGGTTCAATAAATATTAGCTAGTATTATTCCTTATGATGGTACTGATTAACTGAACAAAGTAGAACTTACAGAGACACTTTGGCATGGAGATTTATTTAAAGTTTTAAATAAACATATTGAAGTTTACTAAAGGATATATGCACGTATGCAAATATCACCATGAGACCCATTAGTTTGTACAATTAATATGACAACAATTATAATTAAAAAGAAGCTGTAGAGAAGCTTTTCAAGGAAGGGATCATATCTCGCATATACTTTGTTCTCTCTGGCGCTGCAGACATCTTGGGTATTTACCGAATAAAAGCTGTTGTTTGCATGAATAGCATTCACTAAGCTACTACTTATTATGGTATGTCTATGTAGATTTGATCCATGAACATATCTCTGCCAAGATAATTCGTAACTGTCAGTCATACCTACCAAGAAGAAAGTGATAGACTCACTGATATCCAAAATATCCACTTCTGATTTTCCTGTTTTTTAAGACATCTCACTTAAGAAATCTCTCTCTCTCTCTCTCTCTCTCTCTCTCTCTCTCTCTCTCTCTCTCTCTCTCTCTTAAACCGTCTCTCTCTTTTCCCTATTTCCTGGTCTGAAAAATATACATTTAAGTGCTGGGAATTAAATCCAGGTTCTTGCACATGCTAGGTGAGCACTCTACCACTAAACTACATCCCTGGCCTGAAGAAGTATTTCAACTCAGTTGTACATGGTTTTTCTTCTCTCAATATTTAAGGTCGCTATCAACCCTTGGTTAACTTCAGTCGTTAATTAGGGCTGGGCATTATAACTCAGGGGACTTGTCTAGCATCTTCTAAGTTCTGGGTTTGATCCCCAACACCATAAGAAAGAAAAGAAAATGCAATAGGATTTCAGTGTTTTAAAGTACAGTTGTCTTCCTAGGTTCTGGAATATGATTCTCAAAATAAAACAAAACAAAACTTGGTTTTCGGGATTTAGCTCAGTGGTAGAGCACTTGCCTAGCAAGCACAAGGCCCTGGGTTTGGTCCTGAGCTCCGGGGAAAAGAAAATCTTTAAAACTAAGCCAAGTGGTGGTGGCACACACCTTTAGTCCCAGCACTAGGAAGGCAGAAGCAGGTGAATCTTTGAGTTCAAGGTCCAACTTGGTCTACAGAGTGAGTTCCAGGACAGCCAGGGCTACCCAGAGAAATTCTGTCTCCAAAAACAATAACAAAAAAAGACAACAAATTCTAATTTGAGCCCCAGTGATTTCAGACATAAGACACTATGCTGACATATGTATGTTACATAACAATGTAATGCATTGATGCCAGATAGGGCACGGATTTGGGAATTCTTTATTTTCCAAAACAGGTCTCACATTATGAAGGAGTCTGAGGCTGCTTCTCAAACAGTGTTGTTTATATCTACCTAATTCTATAGCAGATACACTGTTGAGAAATAAATTCTTGTCATCAAGTGTATGAAAATGTTTAAAACTCTGGGATGTGTTTGTTCTCAGCCCACACGTCCTTCTCATTCTCCTTCTCTCCTTGGTGTGCATGAACAGTGTGACCTGGACAAGAATGTAGTATCACTAGAGAATAAGTTTTAGAAGCCGGACACGCCCAGTCCTATGCTGATGCCTGACTAGCAAGTGAACTATTGTGGTTTCTCAATTACATGTCAACTGGGTCAAACTAACTAACATTCTCCCCTCAATTTATACTAAAAGCTGTCTAGTCTTTCCCAAGGAAAACTTTGTCCAAACGGATATGTGATCCAAGAATGTTTTTAACATGTAAATAAAACTTGGATATTTTCACTCCATGGGGCAAGTGTTTTACTGTGGGGGAGGGGTGCTTTCCGATGGAGTCCTGATGGAGGATAATTGCACATTGTTTGTATTTCCTTCAGGGCTTATGCGCAGCAATAGCAACTCAATAGCAACTTGTTGATGTTGCCTTTGTGACAGTTGTCAGGCTGAATATCTGAGATCTGCAAAATTCTCTTCTCATTTTCTTGTACTTTTTATTTCATTAAAACATAGTTCTATCCTTTTCTTCTAGATTTTTGCTGGTGTTTTGGTTGGGTTGGGTTGGGTTGGCTTTTTTTTTTTAAGGCAAAATCTTCTATAGCCCATGCTGCCATGGGAGGCTGGCCTCGAACTCCTGACCCTGCTGTCTTCACTTCCGAGTGCTGGGAAAACAGGTTAGTGTCACCGTGCCACATTTATGAGGTGCTGGAGACAGAACCCAGGGTTTAGCTCAAGTGAACCAAGCACTCTACCAACTGAATACATCTTCAGCCCTTGCAATGACCTTTTCTCAAAAGTATCTTTGGCCATCTTTTGAAACATGCCAGCAAAGGACAGTAGGTACCACAAAGTCAGTCATTGGTTGTACAGGCCCAAGCTAGCAGGAGCCTCATCCTGTGGCTGTAACATCTGAGAAACCCACCTAAGCTACATTCCCAAGGCTTCAGGGAATCTAGTCTGAGGTCTCTCTGTAGAAGAAAGTTGGTTACACCACCCAACACCTGGCTTCCGGGCCTTAGACCATTTCATGGTGGATGGCCCATGCCCAGCTGCATCCCTCATTCTTTCCTCAAATTTTCTGAGGCCCGGGTGCCAGCTGGGCCGGGAAAGAGCTGGTGCAGGAATCAGCCCAGGCTTGGCTCTTTCCCTCTGTGGCTTCTCTTGGCGCAAAGTCCTAACAGGGCGTTGCAACATGTCTGGAAGGGAATGTCAGGGTTTGTATGTCCCAAGACGGGCATGCACAAAGCCAAAAGGGCAGGTAACAGCTGAAGAGGTGGAAATGGAAGCCCTGGGTTCAGGGAACTGGTTAGAGAGGAGGGTAGTAACCAAGAAAATGGGGCTGTGAAGAAGTCATTCTCTTGATTCTTTTCCAAAGCCAGACTTTCTGTGACCTCCGGGGGGGGGGGGGGGGGTCGTTGTGATCTGAAGAAAGACACTAACCATTTCCGCCGGGACAAGTTCTTTCAGGGTTTCTCAGCCCCTGGGAATATGTAGACAATACCTTTACAAGGTAAACCCTAGTCACATCTCTCACCTTCCAGTGCCTCGGTTTCCTTAAGTGCGTATGACAGGAGATTAACTTTTATTTCATAGCGTTCTGAAAGTAATTGAAAGAAAGTGATGCTAGAGCCTGGGCTGTCAGGAAAGAAACGTGAGGGACAAATAGAGACAGGCAAAGAGCCCTTCTCTGAGGGAGCAGTTCAAACGCCCCCCCAGCGCTCACCCTCCAGATGGAGCAGGCTGCCAGAAATGTCTACATTCCTTCTCAGACGGCAGGTGAACTAGCATGTCGTGGACATCACCGGGCACACCAGGTCCAGAGCCTCCCCAGCCCCGCCTGGGCTAATTTTTTCCATTCTTTATCTTCATGGCCTCCCCTGATCAGACTTCCAGGTGAACTTCAATAACATAAAGAAACCAACCCGTCTGAACACCAGACGCCAGGAGCCCCACAGGAGATCAGGGGCACTTGCCTTGCGCCTGTTTCCGGACGCTCTGGAAGCTGCCGCTCCCACTCCTTGAACACTGCTTCTGGGTCTCTACCAAGACACTCCAGTGAGCTGCATGTCCGCACAGGGTGTGGTGAATGGGTGCAGGGTCACCCCCACGGCTCCGCACCACCCGCTGGGGCGCAAATCAATTCTCTGACACCTCCAGAAAACGGCCCTAGCGACCGACCGTGGCACGCCCGCCGCCTCTCTGCCCTTGTTATTTTTAGCTCTGCGGCTGCACCCTCCTCCTACCTGCAAGAGCTCGCCCCTGCTCTCAGACTCGTTTTGCAGGATTTGTGCCCCAGGAGGCTAACCTGACCCACACTTGAATAAACTGCAAGCTGCGGGGCGATACGCTGAACCACCCGCACTGAACCTGCATCCACTGTAGAGAAGAGAGGCTACCTACACACTGGGCGTTCCCACCTCCTTGAAGTCTGCCGCCACCTGGAAACCTAGACTGGTCTCCCAGAGTCGTAAAAAAATAAAGTGGAAAGAAAGACCTAAGGTGAAACTTTTCCGTTCTAGACGGAGCTGCTCCTGGACCGATTTTGCCCCCTGCAGGGGACGATCTCCTAGGAGGCTGGGCTACAGGTACACGGGCTGGGATGAGCTACCTGCCCTCCACTACTGATTCCATCTTGTGATGTGGTGAGCAGGAGTATGGTTTTTCCCAATCAAGAAAAAGGTGTCCCTCCTTCTGCCTCAGAGAACTCTCCATTTACCAAGCCCAGCAGCGGCCCCTACCTTGAGGCCTTCCTAGAAAGTGAGATTTGTAAGGCCTGGAGAAATTGATGGAGGAACCTGACATAAAAGAAGAGATGTGGAGGAGAGAGGTTGAGAAGCCTCTTCCAACAGCCTCTGGCCAGTCCTTAGGGACCCGAGCCTTCCTTAGAGCTAGTCAATGAAACCTAACAAGGAAGCTCCTTCACTCTGCATGAAAGAAGCTCGGTGGAGGGTATGAAGCCAGTGCCTCCTAACTGTGATTTCAGTCTGAACACCTGAGTTTTGTACTTTCTTTTTTCCTGCATACAAGGGTGTCAACCCGAGTGACAAGCGAGCAGCGCTTTGATGCACCGATGAGCCTTGAGTTCATCCTCCCTCAGCTCTCACTAGTTTTACAGGGACCAGTTGGACGATCTCCACAGTCTCCAGCTTAGGAGGTTGTGACACCCTTCGGCATGGCTGAAGGGCTCGTCTTTCTTATTTTATTTTACCTAGGTTTGTGGTTGTTTTGTTTTTAAGATAGGGTTTCTCTACAAAGGCCTGGCTGTCCTGAACTCACTATGTAGACCAGGCTGGCCTTGAACTCATAGAAATCCACCTGCCCCTCGAGGGATAAAAGGGATATGTCACCACACCCTGGTCCTGAAGGATTGGTCTTAAGGAGAAATAATAATGGATGTTGGCTTTCTTTGTTGCATTTTAATTAAATGTCAATCTCTTTACATTAGAGATTCTTAAGTCTGGTTGAGATGTGTTCAGTTGATACACTGATTCCCCCAGCCTTGCATAAAGCCAGGCATGGTAGAATATGCTGGTAATCCCAGAAGTGACTTTGAGGCCATTCTGTCACCCCACAACATAATAATAATTTATTAATAATTATTATGTATTTATTATTATCCTGCTATGTTGTCTAATTAATAGTCCAGATGCATTTTAGGGAGAATCTGTAACAACATTCACAGTGATACATATAATTTTTATTGCAAGTATAAAAGTGTGTAAAACCCTTTCACAAGTGAATTGGGAACTAGGAAATGCAAGATCAACTAAACAACCACCACCACACACTCTGCTCTGGACTATAGCCCAAGTGCTCTTTCCTATTGGGCCCTGCCTCTAAGTTGCACACAGAACTTTGATTCAGTGGCACATGGCTTCCCCACTCAGCAGCACAATGTCTTTCACCCATAAGGAAACAACAGGGTTAATCAACACCAGCAGAAGAAAGGACCCCAGGATCACTCAGCTCAAATCCCACGTTAACAGGGTCAGCCACGAATCCACCTACACTGCCAGCAGACGCTAGAGTGTATGTGTAACCAATTTACAGATCACAAAATATATGGCTAGTGGCACTTACGAAAAGAAATGCTGATGGGTTTCCACAAGCTAGTTATAATTAAATGAACAATTATGGAAATAATTATAGCTATATGAGTATTTGCATGTTTTCTCCAACCATATACTTACAAGGAAAAAAATCAACATACTTTGGATCCCTGACAATTATCAGGCCTTTTCGTGTTTCATTATCTCACTTAATCCCTGAAATAATGTATGGCTTTATATTTAATGCCGAGGTTACCACCACCACCCTCCACTGCCACTCCCAGCCCACACCTTTTTAATTTTTGAGGAAAGAAACACAGAGAGATTCAAATGTCTAAGACCACCCAGCTGATGAACACCAGGTTTTAATTTCAGATAAAGTCTCTTCTTTGAAGAGAGGATATTAGGAAAGGAGGGGATTTTGTTCAGATTGGGGTAGATTTGATTCCCTGTGTTTTGTACAAAGTATGGGAGTTTAGAACAGAGCGCCTGCCTTGGGGTGTCCACTCGTCTCATAATTCTTCACCACGAAGCTCTCTACCCCACTCCCTTCATTTTGTCTGTGGTTCAGGTCCCTAGCACCTTCACTCAAATCGATACACATAGTTCCTTATTGGTAGCCACTTTCTTTAACATCTAACTACACCGATGGGGTCCTTCAAAAACCGATTTCTGACCCCTGTCCTCCACTCCAGCAAACCCTTCCAGGAACCCTTTGTAGCAGTGGCCACCATCTCCAGCAACTGTTGGACATTCAGATTGAGACCTCTCCACATAGTTAGCCATCGCACTCACAGTTAACAAGAAGATGATCCCTTTTGATCTACAGCAGTGGTTCTCAACCTTCCTGATGCTGCGACCCTTTAATACAGTTCCCCATGTTGTGGTGACCCCCCAACCATCAAATTATTTTCGTTGCTACTTCATAACTTAATTTTGCTACTGTTATGAGTCATAATATAAATGTTTTTTGGTAAACAGAGGTTTGGTGGCAGGGTCGTGACCCCCATGTTGAGAACCACTAGTCTACATCATCAAATTGCTGAGTGAAGGAAAACAAATCAGGTGCCTTTTGGTGTTCTCTGGATCTGGGGCATGCTGAAGGAACCAGCGAAGCTCTCCTTTCTTTTAAATCTCTCCTGGGACTTCAGTGTTGAAATGTGGACTGCTCTCCAGTTTCATCTCTTTCGTGTAAATACGCAATAGCAAACCCAGGACACCAGAGTTTGTGGATGCTCTGGAAAGAAAGCAGGCCTTCTTTCTTGACCTTGAATTATCTTGTAATTACGTCTGGAGAATGAGCATCACAGAAAACGAGCTGCTGGAGGTCAAGGTAAGAAGCAAAAGCAAACAATGTGGAGCGTACGTAGTATGAGCGTTCCTCAAATCCAGGAGTACTGTATTTCTTCACCACAGTTTGGAACTTACACATGGAGAGACTGTTGAAGTGAGTTTTTAAAGGACAGCCATCAGTATGTTCGATTTTTGGGAAAAACACACTTGAAGTCAGGCGTCTTAGGTTTGGGGTTTAGCTGAAACCAGGTCACACTAGCAACGTCTGTGTCCGTTTTGTGTTGCTAAACAAGAACACCCATACACTGAGTAAGTGATAAACCACAGGTCCATTTGACTCTCAGTTCTGGAAACTGGTGAATCCAGGATGGAGGGACCATATCTGGCACTGTAGCATCAAAGAAGGCCTCATGTGGAGGACACTTGAGAGAGGAAAGGTGACTGACCTTATTGATGAGGACGCCACTACTCCTTCTGTGATGACATTCACTCCCCCATGAGCACACAGGCCTTCTGACTTAGTCACCTCCCAACACGGCTCTCCTGGGAATCACACTTCCCATACATGACCTTCAGGGTACATGCCAGCCATAGATAGCTTTGCTAGATGATTGGGCATGACTGTAGTTTTGGAGACTTCCATTTCTTTCTGGGTTCCATGAGCTCTATGAGTCCAGAACTTCAAGTGTTGGTAAACGTTTTCTAGAAAGGACCAGGCACTGAATGCTTAGGCCAGTGATTTTCAGCCTTCCTAATGCTGCGACCCTTTAATACAGTTCCCCACGTTGCATGACCCCCAACCATAAAAATGATTTTCGCTGCTACTTCATAACTGTAATTTTGCTACTGTTATGAATTGCAATATAAATGTCTGTGTTTTCCGATGGTCTCAGGTGACCCCTATGAAAGGGTTATTCAACCCCACAGGGGTCTCGACCCATGGGTTGAGAACTGCTGGTTTAGGCCCTGAGAGGCGCATGCCACTCTCTCCATTATTTCTTCCTCCTCTTCCCTTCCTCTTTTCCTTCTTCTACAACTGCCTTCAGCTATATAGACAGGCCATCTGGATTAGTTTTCCAATGTGACCATAACAAACTACCACAAATGGATGGCTTAAACAACAAAATATATTGTGTCTATTTGGAAGCTATGAGTCTGAGAACCAGGTAGGTGTCCACAGCGGTGACTATGAAAAGTGTGTCTTGCTATTGGTTTACTGGCCATCTTTGGTACAACATTTTTAATACATCATCCAAGTTCATAAGCTGAGACAAGAGAGTCTCATTGTGTACCCCGGACTGGACTCAAACTCACTGCAGTCTTCCTTCCTCAATTTCCCAAATACTGGGGTTTTGGGTGTGAACCACAAATCCTGGCTTCCTACATGTTCTTAAACTCAACTTTGGCCCTTCTCCTCTTCAGAGACAGGGGTGTGTCTATGTTCTTCTTTTTGAATCTGGGAACATCAGTTTTCCATAGTCACCATATCAAATGACCAACATGTCTTGAAATGATACAGATCTCTTACAGTTTAAGGTCAAAATTTCAAAATAGGTCTTCGTAGGACAAAATCACGATGTTGACAGAGCTGTGTTCCTTACAGACTCTCCAAGGAGTGTCTGCTTCCTTGCTTTTTCCAGCTTTGAGAGGCTGCCTGCATTCCTCGGCTCATGGCCAGCATCACCTAGGCTCTGTTTCACCATCTCCTTTTCCGGTTCTGACCCCTTTGGATGCTTTTGTAAGGACTGTTGGGATTATATGGTGTCCACCTAGATAACCCAGGATAATCTCTTTATGGCTTTGTCCTAAACTCAGTCATATCCATGAAATCCCTTCTCCCAGTGAGATACCATATTCACAGGTTCAGGGATGAAGACATGGACTTTGCAGGGGACCATTTGTTCTGCCTGACATTAAGAGAAAGCATCTGACTATGAAAGAGTTGGTGGTATATAATATTCAAGGTTAGCTCATGAATGTTCTTGCTTCCAACTGATTATCTTAGCTCACTTGCTTTTAGAGCCCCGTGGCCTCTCCATGCTATTAGGAGTCCCACGACAACCCAAGAACAAAGTCTCCCTTGAGAGGCCATGTGTCCATAAGATCTGGTCAGCAGCCAAGTGACTTGAGCAGATAACATCACTCATTTGAGTGAACATAGCTGTCACATCCTCCCAGCTTTCGAGTCTAGGATGCCCTAGACACTGCAAAAGAAATAGAATGACCTTTACTGTGCTGTGTTCAAAGCTTGGGCAACAAATAAGGCATAGTAGAATAACCCAACCAGGTCCCCAAAGACCTAGGTTAAAGGCTTGGCCCCCAGTCTGTGGCTCTACAAAAAGGTGAGGGGATTTTTTAGGGGTCGGGATCTGGTGGAAGAAAGGCCATTGAGGACATCCACTTTCGATGACTATGGAGATGGCCCTTCTTGTTCTTTTCTGCTTGCTCTCACAGTGCAATGAGGTGAGCTGCTGTGTCCTGCCACACGGTCCTTTTCATAATGCTCTGTGTTGCCACAGGCACCAAAACAACAGACCCAACCAACCATGGTCTGAAACCACTGAGCCTATGTGGCAAAATAAACTTTTCAAGTTGATCTCACGAGGTGTTTTGTCCCAGTGACAGAACACTAACACACTCGAGGACACTGGATTTCCCACCATTCATCTCCATGAGTATCTCTGCTACTCAGTCTCATTTCTCATGGCCAGCACGCTTTCACGTAAGTTGGCAGCCTTTGCTCACCACAGTGAGTCATGGAGGATGTGATGGCTAATCTTGGCTGTCAATTTGACTGATTGGAATCTCCTAAGAGATAGGCCACTAGGCTTTTCAGCAAAGGACTTTCTTGATGGGGTTACATGAAATGGAAGACTTCCCTTGAATGTGAGTAGCGTCTTTAAGGAGGGCAGAGGCAGAGGCTTTTTGCTTGCTTGCCTTCACGATGCTTTCTTAGCTTCTGGCCTTCGATGCCAGCCTCGTGGACTGAACAGGCACTGGGTTCTCAGCCTATCCAGCCATTTTTTGATTGGCTGCAGTATTATGTAATCTAATGAACCCTCCCTTTGTCCTGTATTCATTTCTATCACTTATAGAGAGACCTGACAAGTACAGAGGAGAAGATGGAATTAACAGTGCCATCCTGTGCCTCAGGATAGGGATGCCCCCCCTGATGTGCTAGGGCCAGGTAAAAAGCTTCCTTCTTAGAAGAGATCATTTCCCCCCATTGTCTGGTGAGCTTCAGGGCATTGGCATTCTCGTGTGGACTTGAGAGATCTGCATACCTAAGAATTCGCTACCATAAGGGCCCTTGGTTTCATTTCTGGGGTGGGTTGCTGTGGCCAAGGGCTAGAAAATTTCTTTCGACATAATTATAAACAAGGACTTTCCTGCTGTGTTTTAAAAAACTAGGATGGAAGCCGGAGGAGCTTTCCATTTCGCTAGCGTCCATGACTCTCCCAACAATCGGCCCCCGTAGATTTGATTTCCAGGAATGGTTATCGTAAGTTACCAGAGGATAAGTGAATAATTTCTACTTTTTCTTCAAGTCTTCCAGGCAGAAGTGCAATGTACTAGCTCTATTGTGAGCTAGAAAAGTTATATAGAGTAACAGCCACGAAAAGTTTAATTGAGAAGAAATCAAAAACTTTACTTTATAGGTCTTAGATGATACATTTATAAAAATAGTTATATCAATGTTCTGAATTCTGAGTTTTATTAAATATTATTTTTCCAATTTATAATACTAATGCTATTTCTTTTTTTCCAATTTATAAAACACATGAAAGACCAAAAAACCACTCTTGTAAACCTTTCCCCTAGAGATAACTACTGCTTGCAAAAATATTGTTGGTCACTTCATTTGCAAACACGCACACCAAAAATTTAAAAGGGAGATGGAAAAATGGCTCAGTGGTTAAGAACATCTGTTGTTATTGCAAAGGACCCAGGTTTGGTTCCCAGCATTCACATGGCTGCTCACAGGTGTCCATAGCTTCCATTCTGGGGTATCCAGTACCCTCTTACGACCCTAAGGGTACGAGGCATGCAGATGGTGTGCAGACACACATATATACACATGCATACATGCATAGACACTCATACATATAAAATAAATAAACCTAAAACACTTTTAACTAGAACAATCCAGCACTTAACGATTTACAGACTTTTTTTTTTTAAACTAGCTTTTTAAAGCTGAGTGGTGGTGGTGCACGCCTCCAGTCCCAGCGCTTGGGAGGCAGAGGCAGGTGGATCTCTGAGTTCGAAGCCAGCCTGGTCTACAGAGAGTTCCAGAGCTACACAGAGAAAACAAACATATGAGCAAAGTCATTGCCATCTTTTAATATATACATAGAGAGAGGAAGTTCGGTGATTTAGGTGATGAAACAAGCCTCAATATGATACCAGGTGGTGACAGAATTGAAGCTTTCCGTTATTTAAGAAAAATGGACAGAATTACAAAAGTTTGCAAGCCATCTCCTCCCGGGTTTGGTTTGCATGCTTACTGCCAAATCTAATTTAATGGAACAAACAGCTTCCCAGCCTCCCCAAAGCTGGATTTGGCTGTGCCGTAACTGCACCAAGAGCTGCGGGGAGCCAGCAGTGTTTCCACCATCTACTGCTGCATAGGAACTGATCCTCCAACAGACTGGGTTAAAATGACGGTAACATAATAAAGCAGCCCCCTCTCGCGGGTCTGCAGAGTGACTGGGTATCGTGATCAGATGATGGCTGGGGTGACGGACGTCAGAACGCTCACCTGGATTGAATGTCCTTCTTCTTTGTGTGTTTGGTAGCCTTGGATAGCCGGATTACCAGAACTGGCCAACTTTGGTACCAACTTTCTCAACTTTGGTAGCTTGGAATTCCCCACGACCTGGTAGCAGCAAAGCAGCAAATTTGGTGCAGGAGCTGGCACAGGAGAAGAGAACTTTTTTTTTCTTTTGGTCGGGGTTTCTCTGTGTAGCCCTGGCTGTCCTGGAACTCACTCTGTAGACCAGGCTGGCCTCGAAACTCACAGATCAAGGACTTGCATCTGCCTGGGATTAGGGGTATACACCACCATGCCTGGCTCACAAAAACAACTTCCTAAGGCTGCAGGGTAGAGGCTATGGTTCTACCTCTGACCTCACCTCAGCAGTCACAGAATGTCCCTTCCACTGTGTTTCATGGGTTGTGCAGGGACCATTTACGCTTACTGTAGAAGGACAAGGGTGTGAGTACCAAGGAGCCTGCATCAGGCAGACCCTTTAAAGATGGTCCCACCATGGGGAATGTGTCCTAGACAAAATGAATTTGAAATATCAAAGCCCATTCACAGAGACCATTACTAAAGGCTCTTTTCAAAAATGTCTCCAAGGTTACAATCCTGTTAAGGTTGGAGGTGGGAAGATACCCTGGTAAAGCCACTGTATCCCCAAAATTTCTTTCCGATGGGTGGGGTTGGAAACCTAGGTGTTCTTTTTCATCATTGAGAATGAGAAATTTTTATTTTTTTTTTGTCTCCAGAATGCCCACAATACCTCTGTTTATCCACTAAATTCTGTTCAGCACCAAATGGATACTGGCCTATGCTACGGCTGCCCTGTCAAAGAGGTGAGTAGCAGCCCTGACTAAGAGCTATTCAGTGTTTGTCCTGAACCTGTTGCTAGGCAGGACTCTGTAACTGCATTTAAACATGTTGTTTTCATGAACTCTCTAAAGCAACTGTTGTTTCTATTTTACAGATGAAGGAATGAGCGTAGAAACTGGACAGCTTCTACCAGCACATAGACAAATGGTAGTCCTGGGACCCAGCCTCTCACAGTCCAACGGAGGGCCCATCCTCTTAAAGGCCAAATGCTCTACTTTGAGCAAAGCACTTGACTTCTCCAGGTTACAGTTTCCTTACCTAGAAATAAGAGCTTATACCCTGCCTTCATTGGCCACTTATAAGCTATGTAACTTTGCAGGTCCTGTGTTAACTCTTTGAGACTTGCTTTTTTTTTTTTTTTTTTAATGTCATAGATGAGTGCAGTGTATTTTCATGAGAAGTTGGCAGACAGCAATGCATAGAAAGTTCAGTGTCTGGCACTCTGAGCTGTTGATTCATGCTATTAATTGGCTTTGGTAGCATTGTGTTTTATGTTGTAACACAATTTTGAGGCTCTTAAGCCTTGAATCCCCCGCTGAACTCGCTGTTGTTCTGATTTCCAGTGTTCTTTCTTTCCCACCCAAGGAACAGCTGCATATTTGAGCAGAGACATAAAAAGCGTGGCAGATAGTCACGCCGCCACCACAGATGTCCCTGCCTTGGCTGAGGACAGAAGACAGCAGCCAATATTCACAACGGCCTGCAGATGTTTCCCCTTACCATGGATCAGAGGCTCCATTATGGACAGTGTGCATTCTGCAGACTTTTTGTGTTCCAAATGGAATATTGCAGAATATGCAAGGCTCCATCCAGCGTTTATTGAATACCTACCCTGTGCTGAGTTGCTTTCTAAACACAAAGATGAATGGGTCACATTCCTTGTCCTCTCGGACACTAAAGTACACATGAGGAGACAACACACATAGTTAACCCCAGCAGACTGAAGAGTTCTGTGTGTGGCAGAAAACAGGGGTTGATCTCACGAGATGTTTCTGCCAGAGAGCCTTGAAGGAAGATGAAGACTGTTTAGGACATGCAGAGTCTCCTCAGCACTGTAAGTAATGAAAGGATTTAATGGTCAGAGACGGAGGTAGGGTCATTGGAGGTGGAGGAGCCAAGGAGGTGAGGGCAGGTGTGGAATAAGGTAAGTAGGGTACGTGGCTCTCCCACCCCTCTCACCCCCCACAGCGTCACCTCACCTAGTCACTGCCCACCTGTGACACCTTCCTTTAGTAGCTGAGTTGTAAGGAGTTGATTGCTGGCTGAGAACTCTGGGAAGGCCTTCACCCACACAAACAGGACAGGCTTAATCAGTACACACTTTCCTCTAACATTTTGACCTGTTGGTGGACTGGATTCTTACAAGTGAATCTCAAGGTCACAAAGTGATAAGAAGGATAAGGCCATAGAAAAATAGAAGCAGCTTGGGCCCCTTTTTGAGTTGCAGCTCCAGCCCTGGGCTTCAGACCCCTTCATTACTTACAAGGTAAGAAACATACCTCTATGCTTAAACCACGATGCACTGGATATGCCGTTCATTACCAACAGCCAAAAGCATTTCTAATGAATAGAATGAGTAGTAATGGTAGCTCCTGGGATACGGGGTGGGAGGGACCGACTACAGCGTGAAGAGCCTGTTCCTAGTCTGTCATGGTGGGTCACACATATAATCCTTGCACTGATGGGGGTGGGGGACAGAGGTGGGAGGATGGAATGAAAATAAGGACATGGCTACTCCTAGGTCATGTTTGAGGAGAAGGGTTTTATTGTAGATATGAATGAGGGAGAGAACAGCCAGAGGCATCTGAAAGGATCCAGACTGAACTGGACCAACAGAACGTACCTGGTCACCAAATGAAAAAAAAAAAAAAAAAAGGACATGGCGACTCCTAAAGTATGGAGAAGATTTTTACTGTAGACTCAAGGGAGAAAGCAGGCAGAGGGAAGAGTCAGCCTGAAGGTGGCCTTCAGACTAAACCAGACCTTGACAAGAGAGAGGGGGAGGGAGTGCAAGAGAGGCCACGGACCAAGATGGGTAGCTTGGGCCAAGAGGCCAAGAGGGAAGCATAGCCAAAATGTCTGAGTTATATAGGGATCAGGCTGGGGGTGGGGAAGCAGAAGTCCAGCCCCCAGGAGGGAGGGGTGTGGGGTAGGGAGTGGAGTGAGAAGTGCTGGGAGGAGACACAGGTACTGAGCCATGCTGGGAGCGCTGGCCGGCATCTGCTTTGGTAACTTAATAGGTACCTCAGTTAGCCATTCATTCCAGTTTCCTGAGCCCTAACATCCATGAGAGGAGAAGGAGACAGGGAGAGAGAGAAGAAGAGAAGAGAGAGGAAAGAGGAGGTCACATGAACCAAGAGAGCACGTGGAAACCAAAGGCAGAGCCGAGAGAGCACATGACTGGTTTACATAGGAAAGAGGAGCCACAGGTACTGAGTGAGACATGTCCTGGGTTTCTTTGGGTTCCAGGCCAGCTTCGGTTAGAGTGAGACCTTAACTTCAAAAATGAAGCACAAACACCAGATGTGCTGGCACAGACCTTTAGTCCCAGCTCTCGGGAGGCAAAGGCAGGTGGATCTCTATGAATTCAAGGCCAGTATGGTCTACAGAGTGAGTTCCAGGACAGCCAGAGCTACCTAGTGAGATTCTGTCTTGAAAAAACAAACAAAACAAAACAAAGAAAGAAAGAAAGAAAGAAAGAAAGAAAGGAAGAAAAAGAAAAACATAACAAGCAAGAATGACTTTTTTCCAGTAGTAGGCCACTAGGGGTATACAGCTTAGTGGTAGAGTACCTGCTTAGTATACATGAGGCCTTGGTCTCCATCCCCAGCATCGCCAGAAAATGAAGTCCAAACCTACTCCTTATTTAGTAGGAAATGGGGAATGGTGAAGATCTGAGAATACTGTTAATATGAACGCTGTGTGTTGGGCAGATATAGTCAGTAGAGGGAGAGAAAGTGTCTGGAATCAAAGAGATCGAGGAACAGTTTGGATGACTGCTATGCGAAGTCTGGTCTCTTGTTGTAATATTCTCCTCTAATGCATACATATTCTGTGTAATTTGATACGTGTAACACTTTCTCATAATAAAAATAAAACAGTTATTTGAAAGGTACTCAAAAAATTTTCCTGCATTACTCACAAGTAATACAAAAAATTGATCAAATGGTATTGTTCCCTGCTTCAAAAACAGTTCCTTAAAACCCTTTGTGTCCAGATCATGGTTCCTTCTCCCTAGTTTTTTCTTCTTTAAAAACCGAAGAGCTAGTCAGGCAGTGGTGGTACACTCCTTTAAGCCCAGCACCCAGGAGGCAGAGGCAGGAAAATCTCTCTGAGTTCGAGACCAGCCTGGTCTACACAGCGAGTTCCAGCACAGCCAGAGCTGTTACACAGAGAAACCGTGTCTCAAAAAAACCAAAACAAACCAAAACAAAAAACTGAAGAGCTGCCG
Source organism: Peromyscus attwateri (assembly GCA_902168425.1). NCBI lineage: Eukaryota > Metazoa > Chordata > Mammalia > Rodentia > Cricetidae > Peromyscus > Peromyscus attwateri. The sequence goes on along the minus strand of CABHPP010121134.1, from coordinate 1,783 downwards.
CCTAGGAGAATAGCCGCAGTGAGGAAGGGAGGCAGGTGAGGGCATTTCCCAGGAAGAACTGACAGGCCTCGGTGAGAATTTAATCATGGTGTGACCAAGGAGTAGAATCGGTGAGAGGTAACTCTGTAACAAGTCTTATGTCACTGGACATTTCAGGGAGAGAAGGAGAAGCATGAGGGAGGGGTAGGTTTGGGTGCTGAGTGGTGCAAAACATGGGGGGCTCCTCACAGCATTGACTTTCAAAGCTGGAGCTTTAGGGTTTGACCACATTAAGACCTGGGAAGGTGGCTCAGTGGTGAGTGCTGCATACGTGCGAGGAGCTGAGTTCAAATTCCCAGCACCCACATAAAAGTTGAGTAAAGGTGCATTTGCCTGTAATCCTTGAGCGGGGGTGTGGGATAGGTGAAGACAGACAGATCCTAGATCCTCTGTATTCACTAGGCCTCCAGCATCCCCACCTACAGGCACACATATGCATGAACACACACATTCACAAACCTACCTATGAGTACAACACACACACACACACACACACACATACACATGCAAGCACGTGCGTGCGCGAAAGAGAGAGAGAGAGAGAGAGAGAGAGAGAGAGAGAGCACTTTAGTGCATTATGTGGGACACTTCCAAAAGACCTCCTGCTATGGCTGCTTGGATTGGAGGATGTAAAGATCAGGGAGATACACTTGAGGACCTCCCAGTTCATTCATCTGTAAATATTTGCTGAGTGTCTACTGCTAACTGGGCTTTGTGTAGTACAAATACAATAGAGTTGACTCCCAGCCCTCGAGGCATTTGATAAAAGAAAGGCAGATAAAGTAACAAAGGGGAAGTGGTAACAATAGAGACTGCTGGAGAAATGTTGGGACCAAGTGAAAAGCTGGAGGGCTGTCCTGGAAGAGTGCACAATAAAAAGAACCGTCTGAGCAGGGTAGCAGTGGTGGTGCACGCCTTTAATTCCAGCACTCAGGAGGCAGAGGAGGCAAGCAGATGCGTGAGTGTGAGCCCAGCCTGGGCTACAGAGTGAGTTTCAGGACAGCCAGGGCTGCACAGAGAAACCCTGTCTTGAAAAACCAACCAACCAACCAAACAAACAAACAAACAATCAAGCAAAACAAATAGGAACCTTCTGAGTGTTGAGAAGAGCACCCAGGATGGAAGAAAGCGGGTGGCAGATGTCACCACACCTGATGTATTCTACCCTCCCATTTCCACGACTCTGTGGGGGAGGAATGTGTCTAATTAAGTAGCTGAATGAAGTCCAAAATGCAATTTGCAACTAACTTACACAATTGAATTAACCTCTCTGATTCCACACTCCCCGCCTCCCTTTGCCTCTCTGTAAAATGGAAACACTTTCATAGGGATTTACAAGTGTTGGGGGAGAGAATGGTACTTAACACGGGGACAAGCATAGTAAGTGCTCAATAACCGTCAGAACTTGTTATCTAGTCATTTCCACGCCTGGATCAGAGAGTGGCGTGGGTGGACAGACAGTAAGTACTTACTACAAGGCAGCAAGCCCAGACCGAGCAAACCACAGCAGTCCAGGCCGGAGACCAAAGCCCAGAGTGGCCCTTGCTGGTGTGAGCACCAATGACAGTCGGCTGACTTTGTCTGTAGTCACTGAACAACAGTTCTTTTCTTTCTTTCTTTTTAAGACTCTACAACATCTTTTTATTTAGAATATTCTATCACTTCCATATCTTTGAGAGCAGTGTTATTTGTAGAACAGAACTTCAAACTAAGTCATATATATATATATATATATATATATATA
>CABHPP010121133.1:36447-51512 GCA_902168425.1 Peromyscus attwateri | reverse complement strand
ACACACACACACACACACACACACACACACACACACATACACACACACACACTATCATGACTTAAAATTAATTTTTAAATCCAGCATGTAAAGTAATGGGATTCATAATGGCATTTGCACACATACTTCATTCTTGTTCATCCCATTTCTCCCTTCCTCTTTCATTTCCCTGGCCCACTCAAATGCTGGTCTCCTTCTTCTCCAAAATGGTCCCCCTTTTTCATGTCTCATGTATTTTATTATACTCCATTTTCACTCCTTCCCTTCCTTTAGGAACTCTTCTTCCTCTCACATGGTTCTTTTTCTAGTTTCATTGTCTAAACAGACACACATACATATACAAATTAAAACCTAGGTTTCATATATGAGAAAAAAAAACGTGATATTCATCTTTCTGAGTCTGGCTTATTTTGCTTAACATAATGCTTTCCAGTTCCATCCATTTGCTAATAAAATTCCATTGTGTATATGTACTACATTTTTTATCCATTAATCTGTTTATGGACATGTAGGCTGGTTCCATTTCTTAGTTATTGTGAACAGCATAACAATGAATGGGATGTGCAGGATGTGATTTTTTTTGTTTTTGTTTTTGTTTTTTTGCTTTGGATTAGAGTCCTTTGGGTACCAGAAGAGTGGTACTAATGATTCTATTTTATCTTATTGACCTATTTATTTACTTCAGTTGCTATAATTTATTTTAGCCTTATAAGGTATTTCAATATTTGAAGAAGCAACTTATCAGTATTGTTCCTTTTTTTGCCCAATTTTCGAAACTAATTCTCATGCTTTTAATTTTTGAGGTGAATATAAAATCAGCTTGCTAAGTGGATAAAATATCCTATTGATATGTTGTTTATTATTGTATTTATAGTTTAATTTAGGAAAAAATGATATCCTAAAATAGTAAGTCTTTCCAGCCTGAATCATGGTATACTTTGCTACTGAGATCTTTTTGCCTTGTTTATGTTCTTTGTTTAAATGTTACAGTTTCCGAATCTCTGTGTTATTGCCTTATCCTAAGGGCAGAGGCTTTGGCCAAACACTGTTCATTACTGGCAACCTAACAATGTAAGTAGTAAGTAGCTGTGACCAGGCTTGCATATGGGAAGACAATAATAAAAATCTTGCGACTGTTGCTTATCAAACAATGGCTATAAAGTGTCATCAATTTCAAAAGTCTTCTTGGCTTTAGAGACATTAGAATATGAAAAATATGCACATAGAATTAATGAATTAACAAAGGACTTATCTATTTTTGCATGTTTGGTCTTTTCTATAAACTTACATGCCCCTCCCAACATAAAGTTGTTTGGGATAAATTTAACCAAGGAAACAATTTCTATAACTAATATAAAGACACTGGAGAAAGAAATCAAGGAAGACACCTCCATGGCCTTCCATGCCTGTGGACTGGAAGAATTAATCTTGTGAAAATGGCCATCTGTGGTGTTTTGGATTAGATGTCCCCTATAGTCTGGACATTTAAATACTTGTGCTGTTTGGAAAGTCTTAGGGGAACTTGGAAAGTCTCCTTGCTGGAGAAAGGATCTAACTAGAGTCAGGCTTTGAGAATTTAAAGACTTGTGCGATTTCAAGTCTGTTCTTTCGTCTTCCTGCTCACGTGTTTCACTATGTGGGCCCTCAGTTTCCTACTCCAGGCACCAGCCTCCCAACTCTGCTATCATGGGTTCTTATCCCTCTGGAATGATAAGCACAAATAAATTCTCCTGTGCTGGATAGTTTTTATGTCAACTTGAACTAAAGTCATGTGAGAGGAGGAAACCTCAATTGAGAAAATGCCTCTGTAAGACTGGGCTGTAGGCAAGCCCAGGACATTTTCTTAATTAGTGATTGATAGGGGAGGGCCCATGCTGGGCTGGTGGTTCTGAGTTTTATAGGATACCAGGCTGAGCAAACCATGAGGAGCAACTCAGTAAGGTTCCATCCTGAGCACTGCAAAACACAAAAACAAATAATCAACAGCAAAAACAGGCAGAAAAAAGAATCTGTAAGAGAAAAATTGGAAAATATTCAAGTGGAAATGCCCAGAGTTAGTGGTGTACACCTGTAATCACATCACTTCAAAAGGCTGAAGTTGGAGAATCATAAATCACAGACCAGGATGGGTTATACAGTGAGATCTTGTCTCAAGGAGGCAAAAACAAAATAGGGATTAATGGTGATTGTTATGTAGCCATTTGGGGGAATTATTGATTTGTAAGGAACCCTATTCCAATGCATGGGTCAGCAAATTTATGTGAAGGATCAAGTAGATAATACTTTTATCATTGCAGTCCACAGAATTTGTGTCTCAGCTACTCAAATCTGCCATTATAATATAGAAGAAGTCCTAGGCAATACATAAATGAACAAATCTGTGTTCTAATAAAACTTGCCTTACATGCAAGCATGATCAAGAGAAATCCATGTCCTCTGGGAAGTTATGCTTTCACATTATTGCTTGTAAGCATGCTGTTCAGAAGGATTTCATGCAGAGTTTAATATTACAATCATTGGCATGCATCTAAAGATCTCGCTATTAATTGTTCCCCTAAACCCCCTGTGTGAACTGCTCTTGTGAGCTGAACTGGGAAGAAAGGGGGTTTTTACAGAGGAAGTCTGGGAAGCTAAGTTGAAAGCTTAGGAATAGAAATGTTTCCAAATAGAAGCAGCTTGTCTAGTTTTATTCAGGTGCAGCAGCAAAGAAAGAACACAAGATCTTCTGGACAATATTAAACCACTGTGACCTGACCGAAAACTCATCTGACCATTCATCATCACATTAAGTTCCGGTAAGTAGAGATGCTGGGGTTGAATATGTTTTCCCTGAACAATGTCACTACCCTTACATGGATAGCAAACTCTCAGTCTGAATTTTGGCCACGAAACCAGGAATTCCCTAGGAATAAGCAGAGAAAGCAACACAGTATCCCTTCAGACACTATAATAAGCATAGCAGGGAAGGGTCATTCCAAAGAGGATGTAAGCAATGTTGTGATGGTCGTGGTAGAATGATTAGGCAGTTCTCCTACTGGAACAGTGACAGGCTTTGCTTTCTCTTTGGCAGTTTTGGTGATGGGGTTGGGCAAGAGTTCTGTGCATAATATGCATGTTCTCTGAGCAAAATTCCAAGTCTGAGAGTTCTCCTTTCAAATTTCTTTCTTTTTTTAGAGGTTCATACATGCATACAATGAAATATGACCATATCGACTCTCCATTTTCCCTTCCAACTCTCCCAATACCCCCAACACATACCCCTGCTGACTGTGTGTGTGTGTGTGTGTGTGTGTGTGTGTGTGTGTGTGTGTTTAATGGTGAACACATGTATTCAGGGTGCACTTCATAGATGTTTCCCTGACATAGGGGGTGCCAGATTCTTACATTTTGTTCATGTCAAAGTGAGTTACCTGTTTAATTTTCCCTGAATATGATTCATTTTCTCATAAAATTGTTAAATTATTTATAACAGCCCTTATGCTAAATAATGAACACTTGGGTGCATATTTGGAGAAGATTTTAAAAGCACTTGCTATAGTCATGTGAGGGGTGTGGATTCCTGATTAGAGTCCTTCAAACCCTCACTAATCTTCCTGGAGTGTGGATTTCTGATTAGGGTATTTTAAATGAAAACTAACTGCCCCTAGGGTGTACATTTAAGGCTGACTTACCATATATATAATATGTAATTAGCTCTACACTTAGTTTCCCTTTTTCTTTTCATTATTTTTTCACTAAAGTATAAATTCTGTAAATTAGCACATCAATTTTAAGTGAACAATTGACAAATTTTGACAAATATAACCACTACCATGGTTGTAAGATAAACCATATTTTCACCTAAAAATGTTCTCTCATGCTGCTGTGCAGACAATCTGTTGACTTTTAAACTCATGCAAATTCATAATTTTTATATATTCCTAATGCATTGACTCTTGTTGTTATAAGTTTCCTGCCCTTGGCTTTATCAGTATTCTTTGCCTTAAATTTTATTTAGAATAATATTAGTGTAGGCAGTCCAGCTTTCTTTTAAAAAATGTTTGTTTTTATTATCTTTAATTATGTATATGTTTATGTTTCTGTATGGGGGGTATGTGTGTATAGGTGAAGATGCCTCAGGAAGTCAGAAGAGGGCATCAGATCCCCCGCAAATGAGGTCACTGGGAACTGAACCCTGGCCCACTGCAAGAGCAGAAAGTGCTCCTTGACCACCAAGACATCTTTCCAGCACCACCACCCCCAGTCCAGCTTTCCTGTGTCTAAAAACATCCAGCATGGTGTATTTTCCAGCCTTCTATCTTTGTATTTTTAGTCTACTGATCTTTTTGTTCCTACAGTTTATCAGCCCACCTAGTTTTAACATTGTATTATTATAGAGTATAGGAAATGTGTAACAGTATGTTTCCATTTCATTTCTCTCCTTCTTAGGGATTTTTTTTGTCTGTCATCTATCTATTTATCTATCTGTCTATCCATCTATCTATCTATCTATCTATCTATCTATCTATCTATCAATCTATCATCTATCTATCTATCCATTGATCTATCTGTGTATCTATCATCTATCTATCTGTCTATCTATCTATCTATCTATCTATCTAACTTTTGCCATTATAAAATTTCTTCTTTGGCATATACTGACAGTTTGACAAACTGCTATGAGCTTGATGTCTTTATATTTATTCATATGGATGTATTTAAGCTTGAAACTTACTATTTGTTTTTCACTCATCTTGGGTTTTTGTCTGTTTTTCTTTCATATTGATCGAATAAATTTTTCTTTTTAAATTCATATATTAACAAAACTTTCTGTGAAGTAGATTTATTTTTCATTTTTCTCTAGGGTTCATTATATATACCTTATACAAATCAACCTACTGAGATTTAATATCAAATTATTCCATATAAAATAAGGAAACTTTATAATAGTATAATTTCCTCCTGTACCTCCTTTTTTAGTGATACATATATATATAAATATGTATATATATATATTATATATGATCTTGCTTGCAAGTGCATTATAACCAGGCTTCATTTCTACTCCAGTGATATTGTTGAATGACATGTATAGTATATATAAATATATATATGTACACATACACATATATGCTACATCTATCAATGCATTATAATTTTCACTGTAAAAATTATATGTTCACTAACGTAGTTCAAAAGAGAAAAGTCATGATTTGTGTTGTATTTACCATTTCTAGTGTTCTTACTTTACTTTTTCTACAGTGGAGTTGCCTCCTTGGTGTCACTGAGTTTCAGGTGGAAAAATATTCTTCAGCATTTCCTGTAATGGTAATGATTTTATCATTAACAAATGATAAAAAACAAATAGTAAGTTTCAAGCTTAAATACATCCATATGAATAAATATAAAGACATCAAGCTCATAGCAGTTTGTCAAACTGTCAGTATATGCCAAAGAAGAAATTTTATAATGGCAAAAGTTAGATAGATAGATAGATAGATAGATAGATAGATATCATCAGTTTTTTGTTTATTTGAATGTGTTCTAAGTTTGCCCTTCATTATTAAGGATAGCTTTCCTAGATACAGAATTCTTTCTAGGTGAGTGCTCTCCTGCACCACCCCACATGGGTACTTTAAATATGTTGTAAAATGTCTTCTGTAATTTTTCAAGAAAGGCTGTTAATCGTATATCTGAAACATCTGGTTTTTCTCTAGCTACTTTCAAGATTTTCTTCTTTTTTTGGCTTTGGAACAACTGAACATGATGCATTTAGAAGTGTTTTCTGGCTGTTCAGTGATGGCGCATGCCTTTAATCCCAGCACTGGGGAGACAGAGCCAGGCGGATCTCTGTGAGTTCAAGGCCAGCCTGGTCTACAGAGCAACTTCCAGGACAGCCAGAGCTGTTAAACAGAGAAACCCTGTCTTGAAAAACCATAAAAAGAAAAAAAAGTGCTTTCTGATCTTTTCTTCTCCCTGTCTTCCTCTTCCTCCTCCTCACTGGGTAGCTCTGGCTCACTGGGTAGCTCTGGCTAGCTGGAATTCACCATATTGACCAGGATGGTTTCTGCCTCTCAAGTGCTGGGAGTAAAGGTGTGCACCACTGCACCAGGCGCTCTCTCTCTCTCTCTCTCAAATGTTTAGTCTTGGGGTTTGAACACAGCTTCTCACATATGCTAGGCATGTGCTGTCTACCACCAAGCATGTTTTTTGTTTGTTTGTGTTTCTTTTGTTGTTCTTTGGTTTTTAGCTTGCAGTTTGTTAAATTTCTAGGTTGTGCAATTATGTTTTTGCTTTGCATTTCCAAAATACGTTGGCTTTTATCTCTTTCATGTAGATGTGGTGTGTGTGGTGCAGGAGCCCAGGTTACTCATGGGTTCATAATCAGCATGTCGGCTCAAGTGTGACTGAGGCTGCCGGGTCCTTCCAAGATGACATAGGTAAGTGCCTATTGTCAGGAAGCTCCATCTTTTTCATTAGATATAAGTCTATATGAAAGAGACAACAGCCAAACTAATTTGCAAATTTAAAGAAAATTCCTTATACTGAATTATTTTAATATAGGCTGGAAACAATATAAGGGGCAGTCTGAACACCACCACCACAAGAGGATGAGACCTAACTCCTTCCAGTTAATTCGTGGTATGTAACATGAATCTTAAAAGGTCTTATTATTAAGAACAAACCTGAAGCCAGGTATTGGGGTGAATGCTGGAAGATCAGAGAAGCAGAACAAGCCACAGCTTCCTCACCTTGCCAATTCCTCAGCTGATCCTGTTTCCTCAAACTGGAAGCCTCTGTGTTCTCACCTGAATGGGTCTCAGCTGAACTGCTGCTCAAAAGCCTTAAAGCTTAACAGGCTCTAGTTCCTGGTCCTCACGCCTTAAATACCTTTCTGCTTTCTGCCATTACTTCCTGGGATTAAAGGCGTGAGTCACCATGCCTGGCTGTTTCCAGTGTGGCTTTAAACTCACAGAGATCCGAATGGACCTCTGCCTCCCAAGTGATAGGATTAAAGGCGTGTGTGCCACCATTTTCTGGCCTCTATATCTAGTGGCTTTTCTGTTCTCTGACCCCAGATAAGTTTATTAGGGTGCACAATATTTTGGGGAACACAATATCACCACAGTGGTACAAAAGATGATGTTAACCAGCGTATAGATCCAGGTGGAGAAAAGAGATTAATGCACTTCAAATTGGTAAGCAACCATAGCGTTTAGGGATTATATTATGGTCCAAATTTAGAATTAAAATCCAAGAATTTAAGCCCTGGCTTGGTGGTGCCTGCCTTGTAATATCATACTTTGGAAACTGAGGCAGGAGTTACAGGTTAGCCACTGCAAAGAGGGAATCTATCTTTAAAAAAAATCCAAATAAAGGAATAAATGAATGCCAAGAGTTTACACTAGGCATGGTGATACATGCTTATAATTCCAGCACTCCAGAGGGCTGCAAGTTCAAGTCCATTCTAGGCTACATATCAATAGCTTGCCCACCCCCCCCCCACACAAAGGAATGCTAAAATTTAGGATTAGAAGCATGCTAAACTCAAATTTATCATGATCAAAATGACTGACTAAGCACATTACTAGTAGGAACCAATTGAAGAGAGAATTCCCCCTTTGAGTTCAGATTCTGAATGTAACACTAGCATTCCAGTTGTAGATGCCCCTAGGAGAGGGCGGTGCCCTTCAGTATCAGATCTAATCTGGTGGTACCTCTCTTTCTTCCTGGCCCTATGCTTCAAGTGAATCTTTCTGGATGCTTCTTTTAGGTTCTTGGCAACAGCATTTTGGATCTCAAAACAAAGCAGTCATTTGCATCTTTCTTTTGCAAACACTGAGCCAGAGACAGGAGTTCTTTTGAAAATATCACTCACATTCATCAAAACATTGCCAGATAACTGGATACCTTTATGGGTGGAACACAGCCATGTTTAATAGCTTTGACATAGCAATCATGACTGGCATTATGAAGTACTGAGTAGGGTTTTAAGGACCCTATTGTGTCTAGCGAGCATATTGAAAACATGGAACATTCAACTTTACTAAAGTAACAACTAGTGCCACAATTTCAGGCACATGACAGGAAAAAGGGACCACAGAATACACACAGTGCTAACCAGTTTGTTCAGATACCTCCAAGCAACCAGTCAGCAGTATACACAGTATTCTTATGTGTAATTGACATGGTTTGTAGCTTGGGCATTAAAAATCCCATCCAATGTTTGGTCATCTAGCTTGAATCCACAGAACATGACATGTATGTCAGAGTGATATCTTTGTTTGACTGTAAAACTTCAGTGCTCAGTTTTTGGCTTTGTGTTCTCATTTTTTTTCCTCCTTTGGATAATATATTTTAAGCTCTTTCCAAAACATAGCCCATTTAATATCTATAGCATCCTTTTTGAAATAGGCATGCTGTACGATTAAAATCCCCAACAAGGAAAGTAAGACATAGACAATTGAAATTACCTGACTAAATGACAGGTTTGGGGTTTTGAATCCAGGTGAACTGGCTCTTGAACTTTTGTACTTAATCACAACACCAAAGGCAAGAGTACTGAGGAATTGGACTGAATCTATTGTGGGCTCTAATATTGAAAAGACAAAATTGCAGAGTCATACCAATACTTTTTAATCTTTTTTCAAGATTGAAACATTAAAAATGGGGTAGGAAGATTGCTTAGCAGCTAAAGCAAGAGAACTAAAGTTCAAATCTTCAGAAGCCATGGAGAATGCTGGGTAGGCATAGTGGCTCACCTGTAATTCCAGCCTCGGAAGACAGAGGCAGGGCATCCCCAAATTGTCTCCAAAGCATGAGCTGGAAGAGAAATTGTCCTTTCATCAATGAACTGGATGATACATTAATTTTTATTTTTAAATCTGTACTGTAGTACATATTATTTGTCACCATACAAGCAGTAATATTTTTGTTCATAATACAAGCACAGAATTATAAAGCAAAACCTTATTTGTGAATTATCTGGTAACCGGACAATTAGAATGTGTGGTTCACTTGCAGAATGCTTTCCTAATGTTTATGCTTATCATCAATCAGTATTGTTCCTTCCTTCAGGGCTCACGTAATGATGCTATGAAAAAAATGGATTCTATTTTCTGTCTTAATAAGTACTACATTGTAAGCCAGAACATACACCATTTTACAACACAATTGTTGTAAAAGCATTTGATTCTTGTTCCAGCAATATCACTAAAGGCAATATCTGCCTTCTTCTGGCTAATTAGAAAATATATGTATCTATCATTTCATTGATGAGATATAGAAATAGATTTTAGAATAGCCAGGAGGTCCTTTGGTACCCATTTTCAATGTGATGGTGTAATAGAAATAATCATTCATAATGAAAATAATCATGATCAAAATCATGCTTCTTTAACATTGAAAAGGTAGCATGTTTGAATACTTTGAACAATTTGATGTAGGGAATCCAAGTCTCTTTCTCAGGCCCCAGAGGCATTTTCCCTGAACAGGAGTCCCTTACATACAAACTGTTCTTGGTGGAATTTAAAGGGTAGCTTTAGAGTGCATTCTCTGGACAGGACTCAAACTCAATTTCATGTGTTATAGATACAAACTATTATTCTAACGTAGTCTCTCTACTGAAATGATAGTGCTTACCAAAGTCACTTAGACATGTTTCAAGATACATGCACTCAATAGCAGGATAAGTTTCTGTGATTTAATCCACAGATCCTCAGGGCTGGAGAGATGGCAGTTAAGAGTAGGTACTGCTTTTGCAGAGGACCAGAATTTGGTTCCCCATACGCACAACTGATGGCTCATAACTACCTGTAACTCCAGTTCCAAGGGATCCAATGTCCTCTTTTGGCCTTTGTAGGTACCTGCACACAGGCAGTTCAATACAGACAAGCACACACACACACACACACACACACACACACACACACACACACACACAAATAATAATAAAAAACTTAACTATACCCGCACTCTGTCAAACTGAATCTTGTGGAGTATGTGACCTCTGCCTCAGTCTCTAGTACCATGTGGTGATTCAGCCCTTTGGGGTTGCTATCCCAGGTGCAGCTTTTACTGAGAGCCACACCTACAACGGGCTCCATAAAGCCTAAGGGACTGTGGTCTAGATACTTCCTGCTCCTAAGATAGGTGTTGCCATGGGTGAATTATGCCTATCATAGGAGCCGTGGTGGACATTCAATTTGATGAGGGATTACCACCTATCTTAAATGCCCTGGAAGTGGAAGGCAGGAAGACCAGGCTGGTTCTGGAGGTGGCCCTGTAGTATTTGAGTGAGAGCACCATAAGAGCCATTGCTATGGGTGGTACAGAGGACTTAGAGGCCAGAAAGTACTGGATTCAGATGCAGCAATCAAAATTTCTCTTGATCCCAAGACCTTGGGCAGAATCATGATTTGCCATTGGAGAAGCTTTTGGTAAGAAAAGTCCTATTTGTCTGGGCATTTTCCCTTATATATTTTGATTTCTGATTTTGTGTTTTTTTTTTTTTAACAGGATTTCTGTGTATGCAAACGTGTACGTCTCTGTGTCTATGTGTATTTCTTGGGCTTTTTCTTTTTTTCTGTTTCAATTTGGGGGAAGACATTGAAACTACAGCAAGAAGAGTGGGCTAATGATAGGTGTTATGTCTTAAATCTAAAACTGTCCCTGAGAGTGTCATATGTTAGAGGCTTGATTGCTAGATAATGGGTGATTTTCATTTGCATTGTTGAGAGAGGGTCTCAGTATGTGGTCCTGGCTGGCCTGGAAGTACTGTGTTGAATGCAGAGAGAGCCACGTTACTCTCCTCCTCAGTGCTGGGAGTAAAGACATGCACAATTACTCCTGGCTTAGCTGGCATGTTTTTTTAGAGGTGATTGGATCATGAAGTCTGTATTGGATTAATCCACTGATGAATTCATATATAAATGGACTACTTGCCTGAAATGTATAGTTAGTACTGCTATTTAAAAATTTTTTTTGAGCTTCTTGTAAGTGGAACATTTCTATAGTTGATAAAAGTTTAGCTCTGGCTGTCCTGGAACTCACTCTGTAGACCAGGTTGGCTCCAAACTCAGAGTTTTGCCTGCCTCTTGCCTGAGTACTGAGATTAAAGGCATGTGTCACCACCACCCAGCTATGGATAAATGTGTTTTTTATTGTTGTTGTTTTGTTTTGTGTGTGTGTGGTTTTTTTTTTTTCAAGACAGGGTTTCTCTGTGTAGTTTTGGTGCCTGTCCTGGATCTTGCTCTGTAGACCAGGCTAGCCTCGAACTCACAGAGATCCACCTGGCTCTACCTTTTGAGTGCTGGGATTAAAGGCGTGCGCCATCACTGCCCTGCTGGATAAATGTTTTTAAAAGTCTGAAGAAACAGTAAGATCAGCAAATATCCTACATTTAAGTTTAAAAAACAATAAAAATCATATTAAGGCATATCACATTCAAAAATTACAAAACTAGTGGCAAAAATATCTAAAATTATCTAGAGGAAAAAGAAAGATATGGATGGTATCAAATTAATAAAGTGGTAAGAAAAGAAATAAAAATTTGCCAATCTAGAATACATACCCTTAAAAAACCTGCTTCAAAAATGAAGATGGAATAGGGGGAAAAGGAGCATGACAAGAAATTAAGAAAACCTTCCATGGTGGGGAAAGCAGTACCAGATAGAAACTACATCCACACAAAAGAATAAAGAAATACCAGAAACCAGAACTGTGGGCAAATAGGAGTATAAACGAACAACCTGACTTTAATCCTTGGAACCCACACGGTGGAAAGAGAAGACTGCCTGGGTCCCTCAGGTTGTCCTCTGACCTCTACGTAGGCACCATGCATGCACATGTACACACAAATGTAGACAACTATATAAATAAATAAATAAATCATAACCAAATACGTTTAAAATACAGTGGACTATCTAAACCCAAAAGATAATATTGTATAGTAAAGTTTCTAACACATATGAGGCAAGGGGAGATGGGTAAATTTAAGGTGCTAGCCACACAAAGCTGATGACCAGAGTTCGATCCTTTTAAGCTATATAAAGAACCAGATGTAGTAGCAAGCATCTATAATTCCAGCATTCTTATTGTGAAGTGAGATGTGGAGAGAGGAGAATGGCCTTGAAGCTGATCAGCCTGCCAGCCTGGGGTATGAAACACAGTAGCAAGGGAGATCCTGCCTCAACAGGAAGCAGAGAACCAACTCCAAAGAGTTGTTCTCTGACTTCTGCATGCATGCTATGGCATGCTTTTTCAAGCTTGTTCTCTCTCTCTCTGTCTCTCTCTGTCTCACACACATAAATTAATAAATAGTAGATCATTAAAAACATATGAAAGTAAATTCTATAACAATAACACAAATCTCAATTATATAAATGGGATGAAATGCACAAGGGCTTGGATGGAGTACATATAAATATAAGGTTTAAGGCAGTATTATATCCTTTGAAGGTATAAGTTAACTAGATATATGATCATCTCTAATAAAACTATCATAAAAATAGCATTGCAGTTATAAACTAAAAAACACTGTACTTGATATTTTTACCAATGTATTTGAAACATGTCTTGATTTACAATTATCTTTGTTCTGTTACTATAAAACTTCATAAAAGCATTTGGAACATGGAACTTGGGGGTAACCTGAATAAGCTATCTCTTATTTAAAAAATAGCTTATCTAACTATTCATCAAGTTTCAGACACAAAACAAGTCTCAATAAGTCAAAAATTTCTTAAATCATATAAAATATATTCTCTGTCTACAATGGGATTAATACTAAGTTCATGTGGTGGTGTCCACGCCTTTAATCCCAGCACTTGGGAGGCAGAAGGATCTCTGAATTTGAGGTCAACCTGGTCTACAGAGTGAGTTCCAGGACAGCCAGGGCTATACAGAGAAACCTGTCTCAAAAACAAAACAAACAAACAATAAAACAAAACAAAACCCTACCACTTACAAAGCTAGACTGTAGTTAATAAGCCATAAGAGTAAATAATAAGTCATAAGGACTGCCATGTGGGCACTGGAGTCTGAACTGGGTTCTTTGCAAGAGGTGCAAATGCTTTTAACTATTGAGCTATCTCTTCAAGCCCATGCCAAGTAGATTTTTAAGAGCACACAGTAAGATTGCAGCTAAGGAAGACTATTTTATAAAGAAGGGGTTATTCAATCAAGGAACACAAAAATCCTATGTAAATGTATGTATTAAAACAGTTTCTGTGTACGTGGAGACAACCATGTTAAAATTAGAAAGGTAAATAGAATAATCTACATTTATAGTTATCCTTTTTCTATTGTTGATAGGGAAAACACAGAGGAAATCAGCATAATACAAAATATTGGCAAACAGTATCAACCACTTCAACTTCAGCAATATTTCTGAAACCTACTCAATAACAGCAGAAATGCATTTTTTCAAGTACACACTAAGCTTATAGCAAACTATTCATCAAGTTTGGGACATAAAACAAGTCTTAATAAATCAAAGTTACTCAAATCATATAAAAGATACTCTGTCTACAATGGGATTAAAATTAGAAACAGTTACAAAATGTTACAGGGAAAAATCTATAAAAATTGAAATCCAGGTAACGTATTTCTATGTAACCCAAAGGTCAAAGAAAGATCCAAAGGAAAAAATAGTAAGTAGTTTCAATTAAATGAAAATGCAACATAGTGGGATTTTAGTTAGAGAGTAATTTACAGCACTAAATATCTATAATTACAAAAGAAGAAACGTTTCAAGTTGACCTCAGCTTCACCTTTAAGAATCTGGAAAGAGAAGAACAAATTAAACACACAGTGAAAAAAATGGATATAATAAAGATTAAGTGGAGATGACAAAAATAGGGAGAACTAACAATAAGGACAACAATTGAAGTCAATGGCAGGCTTTTGGGTATCATTAGTAAAATTTGTAGCGCTAACTAGACCAATTAATTAGGTAGACAAATAGGCAATGTAAGTAGTAAGAGGCTTGACATATTCTAGAGATATTCAAGTGGTAATATAAGAATGTGATGAAAACATTTATGTTAACAATTTCAACAACTTTAAGCAAATCACCAAATTCTTCAAAGACACACACTATTACAAACTCATCTAAGAAAGAGATAGCACTGACTGTGGAGCTCAGCAAGAAGACAGCACTACTCAGTGTGCACGAGGACCTGGGGCCCATTCACATTATCATCAAGGAGAAGAAGAAAGAGGAAAAGATGGAGTGGAAGAAAGAAAAGGATGAGAAGGAAGAACGGGAAGAGGAAGAAGAAAAAGGTAATCCGAGTAGCACTGTATTAAAAACTGAAAATTGTTATTCTTTTTTTTTCCTTTTGGTTTTTCGAGACAGGGTTTCTCTGTGTAGTTTGGTGCCTGTCCTGGAGCTCGCTCTGTAGCCCAGGCTGGCCTCAAACTCATAGAGGGATGCCTGACTCTGCCTCCCAAGTGCTGGGATTAAAGGCATGTGTCGCCACCACTGGGCTCGAACATTGTTATCCTAACCTCCCCCACAAAAGGAAACTTCAGTTCAGATAATTTCACTTGGAATGTCTGCTGAATGTTTTAGGAAGAATCTACACCAATTCTAGAGTCTTCCAGAAAACTGGGGGAAAGGTTACAGAACAAAACTAAGAAAAGCCCGTGAAGCTCCGGGAGTAGTGGGAAAAACGAAGGCTCAACAGATGTGACAGGAAAAGCAGTACCCGCAAAGGAGCTGGTGAGAAACAAGAGGAGGAAACTGTAAACAAGCAAAGTGAGATTCTTAAATCAAGGAGAGGATAATAGAACAGAAAAACGAAAACAAAAAAAAATCTGACTCTTGTGGAAGTACTCCTCCATTTTTAATGTTTTCTTACAAGTTTTTGGTAATATATATTAATCACAAAATGAGTTTTGTTGTGATATCTTCATATGTGTATATAATACATTTTTATCACATTGATTACCCACTATTTTCCCTTCTTCCTTCTTTTTCTCTCTTGGGTCAGCTTTTGCTTGCCAAATAAATCCCCTTCTATTTCTTCCTTCCTTCCTTCCTTCCTTCCTTCCTTCCTTCCTTCCTTCCTTCCTTCCTTCCT